>JAJOOO010024779.1:0-22825 GCA_029582685.1 Solanum piurae
AAAATCCCCCCCCCCCCCCCCCCCCCCCTTGAATAAACATAAACATCTCTATGGAGAAAGCTAATTGAGTGTATGACATATACTTATAGCAAGAACAAAGATAAAGAATCTAATTTGATATGTCATAAACACGCAAAACTCATTTAATAACTAGTGAAATTACATAAACAAGTATAGAATGGAGTTATGATCTCAGGGAAAAGAGAAATTCAAGATTTACTAGACAAAAGATGAATCTAATAAGAGATCAATGTTAAAACAAGAACAAGAATCATATCGATTAAATCTCTTTTGAAAAGAAAATCACACAAAATTTATTTATATCAAAGAACCAAAAATTATAAATTCTATATATAAATTTGTAGAAATTTTACCTTTATAGTCATAAAACTTCAGCAAATCAATCATTTCAGTATTATTCTTTTTGACATGATCAACTAACATCACGCAAACTTCGTCCATTATATCATAACAAGTAGCTGTCATTGAGCTATTTTCTTCAACGATTTGAGAAGATGAGATGTAAAAAATTGATTTGCTATATAGAAGACTAAGTTTAACGGAGAAACACTTCGCCCTTTTGGTCGGCGTTATATAGTAGTTACAGTGGCTAGTGAATATGTTTAAATAGCGATTTTAATCCTTGTATTATATGTTTATTCCATGTTTGGTCCCTACATAATTTGATTAAGCATAATTAACCTTTAATTAATATAAATGTGTGATTTTGAACTAATAAAAATTAAAAATTTAACAGAATCATTTATTTTAAAAATATAAGGACTTCATTCAACCAAAAATATTGAAAATAATAAAGTTATAAATTCATTTTAAAATACTAATCCAGAACTTCGAAGATGACGACGAAAATTGACAAATGACTGTTTAAGCATTTATACTTAGTTCATTTTTGTTTAATTTTTGATTCTGTTAACTTTTTAACTATCTATTAAAATTGAATATTTATATTATTTGAAGGCTAATGATGCATAGTCGAATTATACATGGGTCAAAACTAAAATATACATATAACTCAAGTGTCAAAATAAATATTTATCGTAAAAATAATTTTTAGTTGACTTATATATTTAACTAGAGGAATTTATGTAGTTTGCCTATATAAAATTTCTAGTTAATTTGGAATGATGAATGGGATTAGATGACCCAATGTGAGTTGTACATGAGCTTTTGATAAGACTGGCCCATAGGATTTTGATAAGAAAACCAATAGAAAAGGAATGAAATTAGGAGGAGGTTTGGATTAGCTTATTTTAGTTGATTTTAAGTTTAAATGATTTTAGAATAGTTTTATAGTATTTAGATAAAATAAAATGCTTTTAGGTATTTATTTTTAAGTCAAAATAATATAATTTAACTGAAAGTTATAAACTAATCATTTTAATTTATAATTTATGACTTATTTTTTTGACTTTTAAGTCATAAATTATAAGCACATTCAAAAAGGCTCTAGAAATCACGCATCATCTATTTATACTTACTAAATTTTCAATGAAAAAAAGAAGAGAAAAACTGAGGATCTGATCTGTTTGACACAATATATACATATATCGATTATATTGACAAATTAATTGGCCGAACAATATATATTACTCCCTCCGTTTCAATTTATGTGACACATTTCGGATTTCGAGATTCAAACGAGTCTACTTTTATCGTAAATTTTTCATATATCTTTTAAATATTTTGAATTGTCAATTATTATAACTTAGTACTTTTTACGTAGTTTACAAATATATGAATTTCATTTCTTAATCAAACTTAAATTGTTTAGCTCTTGAAAAACGAAATGTAGCACATAAACTGAGACAGATGGACTAGCTAGTTAATATCCCATGAAAAAACACCTTTCTCTAGGCCTTCTCTTCAGTAACATAGAGACTTTTATCTACAAATTGAAGGTATTAATTGCCCGAATGCAAAAGGTTTATATGTATTTTGTTTGTGTATAAGTCAGTGTATGTCCATTAATACTTTGGACGTACAAAATAATATACTTTGGAGTTTGGACATACTAAATATGTACACTTATTGTTCTTCCTTTTCAAGTTTCAATTTGAAATTTCTAACACAATTTTTTTTGTTTCTAACACACAAAAAATCACCCTACTAAGTTACTAACACAAAATTGAAACTATCGGAAAATAGAACTTCCAATGGGTTAAATGTTTTACTTTTTTGTTTTTAATTTTAATAAGTAATTTCACATTATTTGGTGTTTTTTCCTGGCAAACCCCTTAAGAAATTACTTATTTCGAAAATTAAGAAGAATTTTAATTAAATTTGCATCCTTTAGTACAAAGCGCAAAGGAATATATATATATATATATATATATATATATACTAGTAAAATTACCCGCACTTCGCGCGGGAATTTAATAACATGTAATTTATAAAATAATACTTAAAACCTATCGGTCATTAAAACTAAAATATTACATCTTATCATTTATCCTTAATAACATAAGCATAAATTAATGACTATAAAAATACATATCAGGATATGTAACATAAGCAATGGTGTCAGTGAACCACTCAACAAGAGCAAAGTACACAAATATTTAATTGTGAAGAAGAAGAAGAATAAGAAGAGGCTCAGAATTTTTTTTGTTTTAAAATGAGAGGAAATCCCTCTATTTATAGACAACAAAGGATCGTGTGAACAAATGTTTATTGTGCCTTATCGGAAAGGTGACAACTATTTGGAAAAGTTGCAACCCTTTGGAAAGGTCACAACCTTTCATAAAAGTCACAACTTTTCATAAAAGTTGCAACTCTTCATAGAAGTCGCAATTTTTCATAAAATTCGCAACTCTTAATTAAAATCGCAACTTTTCATAAAAGTCACAACTTTTCATAAATTTCACAACTTTTCATGAAAGGGGAAAGCTAGCTTTGTAAATAAATAAATTTAAAAGGATTTTTTTTTTGTGGTGGCGCCACGTAGGTGGGCCTAAGGTTCTCTTTTATATATATATATATATATATATGATGTTTTATTTCTTTAATCATGGCAAAGGTATAGTTTTGTCTTTTTTTTCCTTTCACGGGTTTAGTATGAAGGCCGATGTTTTCTTGGAAAAAAATTAGTTTTCGGTGTTAAGTTTCTTAAACAGAGTGTGCAAGAAAACTTTTTCAATAATAAGAAAAAATCACTTTTGTACGATCCAAAATTCCAAAGATCATGGTCATACCTATTCTAATTCAACAATAGGTAAGTCAACCCTCCATCCAAAGGAAAACTAAAATGATACGCAGAAGTAATTAAACGCATAAGTTAAAGTCTTAACCCCATCTTTCAAATATACTCCCTCCGTTTAAAAAAAATGACCTTATTTCCTTTTAATTTGTTTAAAAAAGATGACATCTTTCCTTTTTTTGGTAACATTTTACTTTCAGCTTTCCACGTGGCATGTTTAAGACCAAGAGATTAAAGGGAAATTTTGTACATTTGACATAACTTTAATTTAAAACCACAAGATTCAAAAGTCTTCTTTATTTTTTTAAACTCCGTGTCAAGTCAAACTACACTCTTTTTGAAACGGAGTGAGTAGAAAAAAATGTGTAAAGTAACAAAATACACCAAAAATAAGTGTTACCAGTACAAAAACATCTAATTGAATACAATCGCCTCAAAATTATAACTTTATCTAAAATAATAAAGTCATGAAAGTAAAGATACATGAAGTACGACATCACTTTGAACGCCAAGTAACTCACTAAAGCTCCCAAAGAAGTATTGCTTTGAACGAATTATCAACAAGACCTGCAAGTGTTAGGATATTCATAAAAAGATGCAACAAAAGTAGTATAAGTAAGATTATACATGTACTTAGTAAGCATCGTAGGCTGATTTAGATAGAGTTAGATAACTATATCATAAGAAGTATGAAATGTACCAAGACCAGTTCATAAGTTCAATTCATTACATGTCATGAACCAAAATAGGATTATGATGGTGCCTACCATAAACCCCATGTAGGCAAGTCAAAATCCAACTTTGAGCGATGAATATACTAAAATATACAACTATGCGGAAGCAATAAGAAGAAGAAGAGAGGTTTGTTGCATAAATATGTATAAAATAATACAAAATATACAAAAAAGGGTTTGATAGTGACCGAGAAAGAAAAATTATATACTAGAACCAATCCCGAACCTAGTGTCACCGGCACAAGAGCGTCTAAACACAAAAAATTCTATATACATCAAATTTGTTTAATCAAAACAAAATACATAGACAATACAAAAAGAGAAAAAACAACAATCTCTGAAAATCAAAAGCTCACTACAATCCAAATCAACAACAACAACATGATTTTTGAACTTAGCGAGGGTGGCTTCTACTAAGAGCTGCATCACAAAAAAAAGTGTAGTATGAGTATCAAAATATGGATTACTAAGTAGGCATCATATGCCGATCGAGTTCAATAAAGACTATATAAACAAAGAGGCACAATAGTGCTAACACTACATCTTAGCAGCTAATGAGAGATATACCAACCACGATAGTGAAGATAATAACAATTAACACATAACAACTAATACAAGACAATCGTGATCAAATAGATAACATGATGATGCAATGCAAATGTGGACCATGCATAAAAATAGAAGTCCGACAAAATTCCTTGAGCCGCTCCGAATGATCCCTCAGACTTAAAAACTTATGAAATGTAATAAATATAACCCAGAATAGTTCCTCAGGCCTCCTCGGAGTGTTTCCTCGAGCTTATCGGTAAAAGAAAATTATTGAGTTAAAATAAGTACCTTTGTAGAATAAAAGCCTCAGAAAATGAGGCATTTCCTTTCAAAATCCCAATTTTAAAAAACTAAAAATTAGTGACACGCTTTCAGAGCCCAAAATGAGTAGAAATCATAATAAATCATTTTAGTGTCTCAGTTATACTTTCTGTCATTTCTGGTTCAAAACATGTCAAAATGCAGATGTGAATGCATACAAAAATACAGTAAATCCATTTCCAATTCAATCACACCACACAAGAAACTAGAGATACACTTATCACATTATAGTCGTACTAACCTAAAACTCCAGAGTCTAACCAGTTCAAGGTCCCGGACCCATAAACCGTGATAATAAAGTAGAAACTCGGACATACTCAAAGAAAATCACACAATCATACCAAACCAACCAAAGCGAATAAACTAAAGTTTCAAGCCACATAGAAGAATTCTAAGAATCCTATATTATCAACCAAGACTAAGGCTAATCTTAATCAAAGGCTAACGGTTAAAAAAAACTAAGCTAAAAATATGTAAGTGGCCAAAATACAACTAAGGATAATAAAAATGTAGAACCTAGCTCATCCTAAAAGCTTTCTAATGATCAATCCTATTCAATTTATATAGAATCAACTAACCCAAGTCTAAAAAGGAGAAAATTATAACCTATTTCAAGGCTGAAACTATACTCGAACCTTTACTCGGGTGCTTTTCCTGTATGAAGAGCCTCCAAACGCAGCCACACTATCAAAAAAAGAATAGACACATTAATATGGGACAAACTATAACTACCCATAATGATGTTACAAAATTCAGACATGAAATCGGGTAAAAAATTGACCCTCAAAGTTCGACAACAAAACGAAAAAAGAACTCCATCATTGTGTTCCCTTGATGTAAGGATCACATACCACAAAATTGAATAAATATCGGAATCAATTTGGGACCTCAAATTGTCCAAAACAACATTTTAAGGATTTAGAAAACATGGAATTTGAGTTTTGAAAAAAATGAATTGCGAAAATGAAGCTAGAATACGTACTAGAAAGAGATGGAGAAGGAAATTACTTTGGGATAATGCATAAGTACACACTTAAACTTAACTAGAGTTCTATTACCTCCGCCCTAAATTATTTTAAAATAGAACAAACACACCCCAAAAGTTGACATGACAAAGAGAGTGTGCGCACTCTCTTGAAGACGAAGTGAAGACCTAAAATATTGGACACTTGTCTTTTTTATAATTAAAGTTTTAATTTATTTTTTAAAAATAAAAATAATAACACATGTGGTGGGCGTGTGTTGTACAAATGCAATCAACTTACATGATTGAAGGTGTCATGTCATCACAAACGGTGCACGAAAATAGAGAATAAATTAATTCAACGAAGGTAGTAGGGCCCTATTTAAATTAAGATGTGTCGTTGAGATTTCGATCATAGTTTAGGGATACTTATGTATCATCCCGATAAAATAATGATAGGAATCTTGACTTTAAATGTTGCTATATATCTAACATGAGTTCGGAACCTAAATAAGCCATAAAAAGATAAAAGTGACCAAAATAAGTCACTATGCTAGTAAGTAACTAAAATAGGCTTAGTGGAAGAAAAAAAAATCCGTTTTATGCAATATTCCAAACATTTTTCGTTAGTCTCATGACGTGTATATTTTTAATATATAACGGAACTATTTCTACACTTTGTAAAGTGTAAGTTTTTCTTATACTTTGTAAAGTGGAAGTTTTTCTTACACTTTATAAAGTGGAAGAAAAAAATTTGTTTTACAAAGAGGAATATTTTTCTGTTTTTCTTACAAGTATGTATTTTTCTTAATTGTGTATAGTATTATTATTTTAATTATATATAGTATTACTATTTTTGTGTATGCATCTTTTTTTGAGGGTGTATAGTATTATTATTTTGATTATATATAGTATTATTATTTTTGTGTATGTATCTTTTTTTGTGGGTGTATAGTTTTATTATTTTAATTATATATAGTTATTATTTTTGTGTATGTATCTTTTTTTGAGAAAAAGTGAATGAAAAAATTCTTGTATGTTCATAAAAAACGTGAAAAATATTCCTCTTTGTAAAACATAATTTTTTCTTCCACTTTATAAAGTGTAAGAAAAACTTACACTTTACAAAGTGTAAGAATAACTTACACTTTACAAGGTGTAAGAAATAATTCTGTTTTACAAGGTGTAAAAAATAGTTCTGTTATATATTAAAATATACATGTTGTGAGACTAACGAAAAACGTTTGAAATATTGCATAAAACGGAATTTTTTCTTTCACTAAGCCTATTTTAGTTACTTACTAGAATAGTGACTTATTTTGATCACTTTTATCTTTTTGTGCTTATTTAGGTTCCGGACTCATCTAACACTTGCTTTTTATTGGTACAAGTCCTAGCCGCCTTTCCTTCTCCTTTTCTTTTCTTTAGGGTTAAAATTGAAACAAATTTAGCATGAAATGAATTATAGTAAAAAGATAATATTTAATTTGTATAATCGACCATAATTAATTCCAAGTAGTTCTCTTTTCTATTATTGTTATTCATAGTTTTGTTCAAGTTTAAAAGTGAGAAGAAAATTGAGATTTCAATCTTGCTCCAAGGTTAGGTGGAGAGGGGGACGAACTAGATATAACATCCAAGAAAAAAAAAGAGACAAAGTATAGTGACCAACTTGAATAGTGTAAACAAATGGTTTAGCTATAAAAACAAATAATGTCCATCATGTGTAGAAACTAGAAAGTCTTTCAGTACACCATCTGTTCTAACATTGGATAAAATGAGATTTTAGCTTGTTGGATATGCAGTATAGCTCATGATTTTAGAATTAATATTTAGACTTGTGATTTGAGATTATGATTTCAAAATTCAAAATCTCAAAAAAATAATATAATTTGGGATTTTAAATCATAATTTTAATTTTTGTAAAAATATAAAACTTGACCTATAAGTTTATATTTTGTAAGAAAAAACCAATTATATTAAAATTTGCAAAAACAAAAAAAGTATCATGCTCGACATGAATAGATTGTCCACACCACGTGAAAGAATTATATTAAAGAATAAATAGTTACTAGGATCTTTATAAAATTATTTGTATTTAAAAGTTTATACTTAATCACAAACATTTATTTATAAAAGCGATCGGAATATATGGGATTTATCAATTCGGCGCTTCAGGATATCTCTATCTTGTTTATGAACATGATATGTTCATTTGTTAAGAATTGTGAAAATTTTGATAATTTTAACAACTTGTGGGGTTTTCATGTTCATGAAAGAATACAACTTAAAACTCTAAATTGTATGTCTAAACAAACTTAAAAAAAAATCAATCTGATTTTATATCATGATTTAAAATTATGATTTGATATCTTATATCCAAACTGGTCCTTAATAGTAAGAGTGGGAATATAATATTGATATTTTGAATTGTGTGAATTAATTGATCTAAAAGTTCAACTTTTTGGAACTTATATTTTTATATATTTATTTTAGCTACTTTTCATGATTTTGCTTAGATGTGAATGAGATCAAAGAGCTTCAATATTCTTTCACAAATGCTCCAACTTGCACGAAAGTTGAAAAGAAAGATAAGAGAAACAACAACA
Organism: Solanum piurae; assembly: GCA_029582685.1. Classification (NCBI taxonomy): domain Eukaryota; kingdom Viridiplantae; phylum Streptophyta; class Magnoliopsida; order Solanales; family Solanaceae; genus Solanum; species Solanum piurae. Next base: position 8,395 of record JAJOOO010024779.1, read on the forward strand.
CAATGACATCTTTGCTCAAAGAAAAAAAATAGGAATAAAATACAGAGTTGAAATTGGAAAGAAGATATGCTTTCTTCCAAATTTGAATACAATATGTTTGAAAAAAAATGATTTTTTTACTATGGCCTTTAGTTGACTTATTGTTCTTCAAGTAATTATCACCTTGTGTCTTTTCATTCCTTTACTTCTTGCTCAACTCCAACAATGTCCTCTCTAATTTTCCACTTTCTATTCTTCTTTCTGTTTTGCTTCTCAAAGTGTTGTGCACAAGGCAATGATACTGATCATTTTGCCCTGATTTCCTTTAAAAATGCAATAATATCAGATCCACTTAACATCACAGCTTCTTGGAATGAATCTAGTCATTTCTGCAGCTGGATTGGCATAACATGTGGCAACAAACACCGTCGAGTCATTATGATTGTCTTGAACTCTAGTGAATTGGTTGGTCCATTGTCACCAGCAGTTGGTAATCTTAGTTTCCTCAGGGTACTTTGGCTCAGCAGAAACAGTTTCACTGGCCAAATCCCTGGAGAGTTAGGAAAGCTATCGAGATTACAGAGGTTGAACTTAGCAAACAATTCATTTGCTGGTGAAATACCAAGAAACATATCGCGGTGCTCCAATCTTAATTATATTCATTTAGTTAATAACAATCTGAGTGGAAGCATTCCAACAGAGTTGAGATCATTGAATAAGCTTGAGAATTTGCTACTTCAGTTGAACAAATTGACTGGAGAAGTTCCAGCTTATCTAGGTAATCATTCTTCACTATTGGCAATTGCATTAGGAGATAATAAATTACATGGAAAGATACCTGATATTTTTGGTGGACTTAAGCATTTGGTATTTCTTGATTTTGCTTTGAATTATCTGTCTGGAGAGATTCCTATGTCGATTTTCAACTTGTCATCATTGCATACACTTCAGATAACTTTTAATAAACTTGAAGGGGGTCTTCCATCAGATATGGGGTTCAATCTTCCAAGTTTAAAGTTCTTTCTCCTTGTGGGAAATCAACTGACAGGAAAGGTTCCTACTTCAGTACTAAATTCTACATCACTTATGGAATTTGGTATCGACGCTAATAATTTCACTGGACAAGTACCAGCCTTTGGAAACCAAAAGGATTTGTACTGGCTTGGACTTGCTGAAAATCATTTTGGAAATGGAATGTTGGATGATTTGAAGTTTATGTACTCCCTACAAAATTGTACTAGTTTAGAGCAGCTAATACTGGAATACAACAATCTTGGAGGAGTACTGCCAAGATATATAGGCAACATGTCCAATCTTTTGCGGCTTACTGTAGGCGGAAATCTCATCCAAGGAAACATTCCCACAGAGATTTTACAGCTTGAAAACCTGCAAGTACTTGGTCTCGAGAAAAATAATTTTACTGGTATGATTCCTGAGTCTATTGGACAACTAAGGCAACTTAGTAGGCTATACATTCACCACAACAGATTTTCAGGGGAGATTCCACATTCTCTTGGAAATTTGACGAGTCTGATTGAACTCGATTTGGGATCAAACAAGTTGCAAGGTACTGTGCCATCAAGTCTTGGAAGCTGCAAGTTCTTATCACTCTTATATCTGAATGGAAATCAACTTAGTGGTCTTATGCCGAAAGAACTGTTTGAGCTCTCCCTTATAGAATTTGACCTCTCAAACAACCACTTGACGGGGTATTTTCCTGTAGGGATTGGCTCTGGAAACTTGACTGGATTGATAAACTTGATCTACATGAACCATTCATACAACAATTTATCAGGTGAAATACCAAGCAGCTTTGGCACTTTGACTAGTTTGAGGGAGCTATACCTTGGTAACAATGCCCTTCAGGGAGTTATTCCTGCATCCTTGAGTTCTTTGAGAAGTCTTGACTATATTGATCTTTCTCATAACCACTTTGTAGGGAGGATCCCAAATTTTTTGGATGAACTTGTCTCCTTGAAATTCTTAAATTTGTCTTATAATGATTTGGAGGGTGAGGTGCCTTTGAAAGGAGCTTTCAGAAACATGAGTGCTGTTTCACTTGTTGGGAACAGTGAGCTATGTGGTGGTATTCCAGAGTTCAAAATGCCAAAGTGCAGCAACAAAGTAGCATCAAGAAGACGAAGGTTATCTCATAGATTGATAATAGTAATGCTGGTTATTGGAGGATTATTGGCAGCAACAACAGTGGCCCTTCTTATTTTCTCGTGTGCTAGGAGAAAAAAGAGATCTACTTCATCAGAGAATTCATCATTGGACGTGATCCCAAGAGTGACTTACAATAGTCTTTACAAAGAAACTAATGGCTTCTTTACGTCAAACATGATTGGTTCGGGTGCATTTAGCTTCGTGTACAGAGGCATTCTAGAGGAAAATGGAAAATTTGTTGCCATAAAGGTGCTCAAACTCCAAGTTAGGGGAGCTTCTAAGAGCTTTCTTACTGAATGTGAAGCACTAAGGCATATCAAGCATAGAAACCTGGTAAAACTCTTAACATCATGTTCAAGCATTGATTACCAAGGTAACGACTTCAAGGCTCTCATTTATGAGTACATGGCCAATGGTAATTTGGCAAATTGGTTGCACAATAGAAGTACAGATGGTGAAGAAAATCATGAGCCTAAAACTCTGAACATGCTACAGAGACTCAATGTAATAATTGATGTGGCTTCTGCATTAGATTATCTTCATCATCAATCTGGCACGCCATTGACACATTGCGATATCAAACCAAATAATGTGCTTTTGGATGAAGATTTTGTGGCTCATTTAGGTGACTTTGGACTTGCAAGGTTTCTGCCTGATGCTGCAAATCTGCTCTCCTTAAGCCAATCAGCCAGCACTCTCAATATAAGAGGAACTATTGGATATGTTCCACCTGGTAATTAACTCTTCTCCCTCTCTAAACATCATTTATATTTATGCAGGTCCTCTTACTTATCAAGTTTGTCAATTCATGTATGTGCAGAATATGCTACAGGTAATACGTTTTCGACCTATGGAGATGTCTATAGTTATGGAATTCTACTTTTGGAAACATTTACTGGAAGAAGTCCAACTGATGAGATTTTCAAGGATGGTCTAAACCTTCATGATTTTGTTAAGAGAGCCATGCCTGATCAAGTGAAAGATGTTTCTGATCCTAAACTTGTCTATGATGAAACAGGCAGACTGATCAGCAACAATAAAACAATCGAGTGTCTCACATTGATCTTTCGAGTTGGGATTGTTTGTTCAGTGGAATCTGCAAAAGATCGCATGGACATTGCCAATGTTGTTAATGAACTAAATGTAATCAAAGATGCCTTCTTGAGGAACTAGCACTATTGGCTATGAAGTTTTTGAGTTTCATAATAAAGATACTACTTATATAAGTTATATTCTCACTATCCACTTTTCCCTTCCCCTTTTCCTGCTTCTCCTTATGTGATGAATTTTTTTTGAAAATAATCACCTGATTTGGTTGTTTCATGTTTTATACTAGATTTACTCTATAGATTTGAATATATGTTTTCTGTCTATACTGATTTCATTTACTAATAAAAAAATAGACAAAACTGTCAAAAATTATAAGCTCAACCAGAAATATGCATTCCATTTAACAATATGAACTTGTACAGACAAAGTTGGATACAATTTTACATGGCATATCCATAATGAGAAAACTAAAACTATACTGAAGTTTGGAATTTAAACTATATGGTAAGAGGGAAAAGGAGAAAACTACAAAGGATCCTTCTCATTTTTCTCACATTTGCTTGAAGACTAAAATGTTCAAGGTTCAGCATCAACAAGCATATTTACTACTTCTTTCATGCTGGGGCGTATATTAGGAAGCTTAGTCGTACATAGGGCAGAAATCCTCAACACTTTGATCATGTCATCTTGGATAAGCTCGGAAACCACCTTTTGATCAAGAATATTCAGAACACTTCCTTTGTCATTAAGATGAGTTGATGCCCAATAAACCAAGTCTCTGCCTTCTCCGTAGGCTTCCTCTATTGGTTTCCTTCCGGTTACTAATTCTAATAGAACAACTCCAAAGCTGTATACATCACTCTTTTCTGTCACTCTGGAAGTATATGCTAGCTCTGTCAATAAAACAAATTTAAATGTGATGCTAGGAAACTAGCAAGAGTGAAAATTGAAAGAAGTGGGAACATAGTATTTGGTTTTTCCTCTTCGAAACATACCAGGAGCTAAATAGCCGTGAGTGCCTGCAAAGCAGCTGAACTCGGATCCTCTAGAGGAAATTTCTGAAACTTTTGCAACCCCGAAATCAGAAACTTTCGCTTCATACTCCTCATCAAGTAGAATGTTTGTTGACTTGATATCTCTATGAATTATAGGAGGGACACAATCATGGTGCAAATAAGCGATTCCCTTTGCAGTTCCAACTGCAATTTTATACCTCTGGTACCAATCTAATTCTGTCTTCCCAGCCTTGACTTCCCGGTGTAGTGCCTCGAATAAATTACCATTTGGCAAGTACTCGAAAACCAACATATTCAAACCTTCCCTCATTAGACTGGCATACAGTTTAACTATATTTCGATGCCTGATCTTTCCCAGAATGTCCATTTCCCTTGTCAAAACTTTCACCTCATTTCCTTTCCAAAGCTGCTTTACAGCCACTGTGCCACAGCCTTTCTTCAAATCTAACCGATAAACTTTTCCTGTTCCTCCACTTCCTATCAATTTATCCTCACCAACATCACAAATTTCATCTACATCAAGTTCCACATGTTGGAAGCTTGAAAGCTTCCATTTTGGAGCCATTCCATTTGCTTGTCCCAGTCGCTTTTCTGAATCAGCTTCAGCGTTGCGCTTGTACTTCCAGTAAATCACAAGCATGAAAACACCCATTAGAACAGCCAAAGAAAGTAGTACAATGCAAAACACAACTAATTTGCTCTTCATGAACACTTCCTGAGCAGCCTTTCCACTACAAGCGCCCATGCCTGAGTTCATTCTGACATTCCTGATGCTTTGATCAACACAAAGCCCCTTGTTTCCTACAAATGCCTTTTCCCCTCCCACCGTCAAAAGATCTGTAGGGACTCTCCCACTTAGCTGATTGTTTGAGAGATCCAATGAAGATAACTTCAGGTTATCCAAGCTTGGTGGAATTGAGCCACTGAGTTTGTTACTCGAAAGATTCAGAGAGTTCAACGAGGCCATCATTGACAAAGAATTCGGTATGTTGCCTGTGAGAAGATTTGAAGCAAGATTCAAGTTTGCCAACCTGGGAAACTCACCCAACTCTGATGGTATCGACCCGGAAAGTGAGTTTTTCTCTAAATACAAAGATGAAATTTGCTTCAATGTGCCAAGTTCAGATGGTATTATGCCAGAGAATTCATTGTTATCCAAATATAGCCTTTCCAACTGTGTGAGCTTTCCAAGTTCTTTTGGAAGGTCACCTGAAAATTTGTTGTTTGATAATACCAACTGATTCAACTTAGTCGCAGCGCCGATTCCAGGAGATACAGTTCCAGTGAAGTTGTTATCACTGAAATCTATCATTGTGACTTCTGGAAGCCCCCATAAACCCTCAGCAATTCTCCCAGAAAGTTGATTCTGACTCACCCTCAATCTCGTTAAAGTCTTGCAAGAAGCATAATTACCTGGAAACTCCCCTGTGAAACTGTTTTCAACAGCAAGCAAATTTTGCAAGTTGTTGTTTTGACATAAATATTTTGGAAATGCACCACTAAACTTGTTCTCAGATATGTCTATGCTATTCAGTGGCGAAAACCGGCCAAGATTAGCTGGAATTTCTCCAGTAAAACTGTTGCTGTACACAGCAAAGCCATTAAGATGCTGCAAATCTCCAAAGCCTGGAGGGATTTCCCCAGAGAAATTGTTCTTGAATATTTGAAAAACCGTTATATTCTTCAGGTTGTCAATCCCCTTAGGCAAAGTCCCATGCAGCTGGTTTCTAGATACATCAATTTCCTGCAGATGTATAAGGTCTACAAGTTCTACTGGCAATTCCCCGGTCAAATTGTTTTGATAAAGTTCAATCTTGAAGAGATTTTGCAGCTTGTTTATCGACTTTGGGAAATTCCCGGATATCTGGTTATTCGAAATATCTAATGTACCTAGTGCCTTCATTTCGAAAATAGATTCCGGGATTTGTCCTGTCAAATTTGACCCTGCCAAGAAAAGCCAATAAACTTTCTTCAACTTCCCAAATAAATCAGGAAGTTTACCTTCATCATACTCATTTCCACCAAGGCCTAATGCAACCAAACTAGTCAACTTTCCAAACCAAGCTGGAAACTTTCCAGAAAAACAGTTATCTGACAAGTCTAACACCTCCAACTTAGCCAAGCTAGATAAATCAGGTATCGTACCGTTCATGTTATTGCCAGTAACATTCAATACTTTGAGATTGGTGCAATCCGTCAATTCACTTGGAAGATTTCCAGACAGGCAATTTGTAGGAAGCACTAGAGAAGTAAGGCTTTGGAGGACAGATATTGAAGGGGAAATAACTCCATAAAGGGACTTATTGTCAAGTGAAATTTCAGTGACCAAGCCAGTGTGTTTGTCACATTGAATACCATAGAATTTACAAGGGGAATCTGAATATTTCCAAGATTCCAAGACATTCAAAGGGTCAACAAGCTGCTTTTTAAATTCAAGAAGGGCTTCTGTCTCAACAGACAATGAATTAGATGGCTGGCAAAAGAAAACAAGTAACTCCAAGAAAATAACAAGGATTTGGAGGGAATGGAGAGTTTGGATTCTAGACATGATTGAATATGGGAAGGGAGAAAGAGTCATTTCACAAAGGGATGACAAACTCCATAACAGATATGATGGATGCCTATTCTTAATGAGTAACTGAAAGAAGAGAAGTAGCAATCAGTAACCAAACAATAAAGTATAGAAACAAGTATATACATATAACAAACCCCTTTTACTTTAAAGCAATGTATACCTAATCAAATGTTTGTTGTATAATAAGAAATAAAAAAATATCACTTAAAGAATAAGATAACTTAGGAATTCAGTAAAGCACATATGAAAGATGCTAAACAGATATAAAAAAACACATACAGGATGTTGGCTGATTGGCTGATGTGTTTAACATGTCAATTTGTATTTAGTTGTGGATTTACTATATTGCAAATGAATTTACATCCTTCTTTGAAGTGACTCAAGTATATAATGTTTCACTTGACTTTACAGTCTTGGTTATAAGGAAAGATACTAAAGAGCGGCCTTTGTTTTTTCATCTTTCCTACGATCAAATTCTTCATATCCAAAGCGCACGAAGGATCTGACTAGAGTGGGATAGAAAATAGCACTAGGAAAGAATAGTTCTAAACTTATTGCACCAACGGTGTGGCCTATTGATCAATGAAATAGGTGAAAATTACAAGGTAAGTTAAAATCCCAGTAGAGACAAAAAAACGCTAGGTTAGTACTTTTCATCTGTCCTAACCTTGGTAAATAGAGTTGACTGATATTTATTATTGTTGAGAGATGACAAATGTCTCATAGAATTAATCAAGATGCACTCAAACTGAACCACGCACTTATTATTGAATGAACAAATTGGGAGATTCTAATATGACAAATCATCAAAAAAAAAAAAAAAAAAAAAAGAGGAAATGAGTATGGCATATGCATACAGGAAGAGAAAAAGAGAAAGTGGTGACGGACAAAAAAAAACATATAACTTTCATAATTGAGTCCTAACAACCAAAATCATATATTTTTGTTCCTAAAATCATTTAAATCTAATTAAATTTAACAGAACAGAGACATTAAGTACAACAAAAAGTAGAATGCATCTTTGCTATTAAAGAACATGCTATGCTATAACTCAAGAATACATAATATTACAAAAATAATGGAGAAAGAGTTAAGAGAAAACAGAGTTACTTACCTAAAATATAATAGTAACAATGTCTGCTTTAATTAGTCTCATGTTTGAGCAGCAGAATTCAGAAATCTAATTAGAAGAAAAAAGATTTGTTAAAAGGAAAAGAGTGTTTTTGATGGAGTGAAAGGAAAATGAAGAAAGAGGGATGATTCATTCATTTAATTTAATACAAGAAACAGTACCTGTGTTTTATGGAATAAAAAGAGTAAGAAGCTGACAAAATTTGGGTAATAAAGGAGAGTTGTATAAGCACCAGACACTTTGATTGAGACCCATATTTTCTCTCTATCTCATCTATGTAATCTACTCTCTTATGATATAATAATTTATATGATATAGTTTGACCAGATATCAAATTTAAAAATATTAGAAGTATTTTAAAATTTACAGTAAAAAATAAGTCAGTATTGATGGAGTCAGAATATCAATTAAGGTGTGTCAAAATGTAAATAAGAAAAATTGAGATCTTGAGGAGTGTCAATATATATATAGTTGTGATTTTAACTAAGCAATGTTTTCCAACGAAGGAGTGTGAAGCGACACCCCTCAACTATTGTAAGTCAGTATTTGTAATGAATATAATAATTTTATTATTAAAGGTGAAATTGCTATTTTAAAATTAAATTATTATTAACTATAAATGTGTTTTTGTTGGACTGACTATAAAAAGTGTGTTATATAAATTGGGATTAATGTAGCATATTATTTTCATTTATATTTATGGGCACAACACAAGTAATTAATGGTATACTAATATTCATTAAATTATACGCATGTTAGCCTATAAAATATATTCTTATACTATTAATTACATTTAATCTCTGAATATAGTAGGTTACTTTAATACTTCTGTGGCTTAATTCACACTTACTTTATGGAAAGAACATTTACTTGTATTTAGTAAAGGTCCCTATGATGGTTGGTTTAAATGGTAAATCCTAGTAGCAGGAGTTTGAATATGAGTTTGGTAATATTTAGAAATAATATTTGATGATGTAGTGAATTCACATTTCACTTGAAAAAATTATTGGAGTTTGATGAAGGTATTTATCTCTTGAAAAAGTGGTTAAAACAAGTTCTTCAAACTTGAAAAATTCAATATTACAATTTACACTAATAATTGGGGAGAAAAATTAATTACAGCGAATAAATTTTGTCATTGATATCAAAAATCAAAATTATGTTGGTATTCAAACATGAAAAATACATTCTAAACAATAAGCTAATGAAAAAATAAACTACATTATATATGAGGATAATAATATTAATTAGGAAAAATTACGCGGATAAGCAAACATATACTACTAGTTAATTAGCTAACATAGCTATAGGGTGTGTTTGGTATGAAGGAAAATGTTTTCCTAGAAAATGTTTTCCTGAAAAACAAAGACATTTTTGACTTATTTTTTTATGTTTGGTTGGTGAGTAGAAAATATTCTCCGGAAAATATTTTTGAGAAAATATCTTTTATTTTTACTAGAGAGTAGAAAATAATTTTTGAATTGAAGTTGAAAATATTTTTAAAAAATAAACTTAATGGGGTGGTGGGGGTGGACTGGGGGGGGAGGTGCTGATGGGGGTGAAAAAATAAAAAATTGAAATTCAAAATTTTTTTAAAAACAATTTTTTTTTCGGGGGGTGGGGTCAGGGTAGGGGTGGGGTGAAAATAAAATTTTGAAATTGGAAATATTTTTTAAAAACAAACTTTAAATTTTTTATTTACTTTTTTCATCAAGAAAATTTATTTTTTCAACAAAAAAATTGTAATTTGAAGTTGGATGAAAGTTTTGGACAATGTTTTCCTTAATTTTTGAAGGGAAGTCATTTTCCTTAAATTTGAGGAAAATGAGTTAATTTGAAAAATATTTTACCCAACCAAACATGAGAAAATTGAAAAATATTTTTTGAAAAATGTTTTCCTTCATACCAAACACACCCATAGTTTGAATCAACTACCACTTACATCCTCTTTTTAGCAATAATTATGTGCACCTCTCTCCTCTCTTCCTCTCTCTAGTCTCTCTCCTCTTTTATAAATACAAATTATACATATACATATACAATTATATGACAGATATACAAATATAATTCTCCTCTCTCCACTCTCTGCCCTCTCCCGCTTGCCTCTCTCCTCCCTCTCCTAATCTCGCTCCCCAGATATACAAATACATATGTATACCAATTACATATAAATAATTATTTGACAGATATACAAATGCAATTCACCTCTCTCCACTCTCTGCCCTCTCTCGCTCGCCTCTCCTTCTTCTAAATTCTAACATGTAGCTACGAATCGTAATTAACAAACTATAGCTATGGAGCCTAATTAAGTTATTTTTAGTGGCTATTTAGGAAATTTTCTCTATTAATTAACTTCGTTGTCATGACTTTTCTAGAAACATTTTCATTATAAAATGATAGTAATATAAACTTATGGGTATATTTTTTTTTCTTATTATTTTTAATAATTATTAAAACTTAATGATATAAATCATTTTTTTTTAAAAAAAAAAATTATCTCAAAATCTATGGTCAAATACACGATAAAACTTCACCTAAAATAACTTGTGAAAAATATTTAAAAATTTATGACCAAGCGCTTGCATAGTGTATTCACAGCTAGCTGGAATAAATTAAAGGGAAGTGCTAAATGGCCAAAAAATTTGGCCAGAATTTGGTCAGAAAATTAAAAAAACTATAATATTTTTTTTATTTTAAAATAAACTGATCTTCTTTCCATTTTTTTTGTTAAAAGGTATTAAAATTAAAAGGGTAAAAATATTTAAAAAAATAAAATATCATAAATGAAATATCATTCTAGCCAAATTTTCTAGCCAAAAAGATTTTTCCTAAATTAAATATATTTTCCAATGTAAAAGGTGGATATTTATTGTATACTGGAAAGAAGACGTGTACTGAAAACAACATGCACTCGAAAAGGAACAGACGTTGGAAAAGAAATGAAAGACAAAATAAAATGTGTCATGTGAGATAATGTTCAACTCAAAAAGCATCCAAAAGTGTGGCTAATTTATTGTTACAACTCTAATCAAAATAATGACATTTTACGTCTCACATTAATATAGGTTTAAAATGTTAGGCAATTTATGTTTTGTGTATTTAAGATTAACACGCAAAGTTAATAGAGGTATAATCTATGCTTTCTATGGTTTTACATAAAAACTGAAGGGAGAAAAAAAAAGATATCACACATTATTTATATATTTGTATTTATATTGTTTGATATATTTGCCGATGTAAATATTATAAAGAGGTTCAAATTATTTTATCTTTAAAAATCATTAGTAACTATTCTCGAATCACAGAGAAAATTTAGAAAAAGAAGAATCAAGAAAATACGCAAAGTTACCCACAATCTTGATAATAAAATAACTTCTATTTATTTTTTTAATGATTATAATTTATTTTTTGTTATTTTTGATGTCTACATATATATTTTAATCTTTTTTAAATATAAATTTGTGAAAAGTTTCTCATTTAAATGAAACTGCAAAATATATGTGCAACACACGTATATATTAAAAACTCATCTAATTAAAAAAAAAGAGCTTAAACTATTAAAGAAAAGACAAGGAAATATCCAATAGATTGGAATAGAAACTTTTGTTTAAAATTTGTCACAAGTATCCCTTTTTATTCATATTCAGGTACTACATTTTCCCTTTCTTAATTTTTCCATTTCAAACTTCTATCAAATACTTTCGCAGTTCTATTTTATGTGGTATTTTTTTTTAGTCATACGTTAAATAAAAGAGAGAAAATTAATTTTAAAGTAAAGACTTCACACATCCCTTAAACTCGCCTATTCAACATGTTGATATTTTCTTGAATTCTCAAGCATCTATAGGTCTAGCGTCAAAGTATATTGAAACTTTATATAATTAACTTAATTATCATTAAATATTATACAATCAAGAAATTATCGGATAGATATGATACTATAAAATTTGTATTTTTTTTGCTATACTCCAAATTAAATAAATTTTTTATCAAATAAATTAAAACGAATGAAATAAATATGTTAGTGATTGCAGTACATTTTGGAGGGGGACATAACATAATGCTATGGGGACCAAATATAAAAGACCAAGCTCTAAAAGGTTGACTTTGGTCAACTCAAATTATTGATGTAAATACTTTTGTTGTGTTGTAAAATAACCACTCAATGGAATTGATAAAACATGCTCCACTTGAATAGAAATTTATCTCACATTTCATCTACCCAATTATTTTCTTGTCAATCAAATCATATTAAGTATACTATTCTATAATTTTGAGTCCTTGAATGGGGATAGTAAAATGAAAAAGAAAACTATATAGAAGGAATATTGTCAATATTCAAATGATATTCGTGCTTCTAAAGTGGGCTGTCTCGATTATAAGGTCATTAAAACAATCGTTGGGGACTTCAATTTTTTTAGAAATATATATATATATATATATATATAGGAGGGGTGGAGCTAGCATAGAGTTAGGGGATTCATCTTAATCTCCTTCGACGGAAAATATTACTATTTATACATGGTTAACATTATTTTTTTTTGTATATACAGTAGATGTCGAACCCTCTTCGATTAGTTCGTGGTTTACTTTTTCAGATTTTGAATCCCCTTATTAAAAATCCTAGCTCCGCCTATATATATATATATATATATATATATATAGATGTTGATCAATTTAAAAATAATTTTTTCGTAAAAAATATAATAGTAATTGTTTATTTTATTTAATATAGAGGTTGTTGTAATAATTGAGAAATAAAATAGTGATAGATATTGATAGATTTGAAAGAAAAAATTGGGTAGAAATATAATAGATAATGTTTATTTTATTTAATGTGGAGGTCATTGTAATAATTTAGGAATGAAATAGTGTTTAGTAAATTGTTGCATCCTTTCTTACGTGACTATCTATTTTTTGTTGATTTATTTATATCGTGGCGATTATCAAGAACCAACATTACTATTCATACATTTATCTTTTTATTTCCCTTTATGTTTTTACTCTCCTATTATCCAATTAGTATCCATGCACGCGCGATGCGCATATTTTATTATGTTAACTTATGACTGTGATTTTATTTGGTTAAATACATCAGGACATGTTGAGTTCAAAGATATCTAATTATCATCTTATTTTTCTATATAATATATTCAATTACAAAATTATTATTAAATTTAAAGAAAATAAATTTTAAATACACTCTTCAAATATAATTTTTGAATCTAATTTTTATGTTATAGTTTCCTTTTAGTTTGTACCAAAAAAAACTTTATGAGTTTTGTAGCAATTGTGTCATATATTTGAGATAGAAAATCTTTTATAGCAATTACATAGTAACAAAGTAAGAAAACAGCCCGCTATACGATAAATGCTAAAAAAATAATTATCGATATTTAACAAACTTTTTTAAAAAAGTAAATTGTATATATCAAGCAACTATAATCAAATAAATTCTTCTCTAATAAACAAATGGTTAATAGGTCCTCACTAACGTGTTTAGAATGAGTGCACAACGTAGCGCTTTGATCCAAGAAGCAACAATAACATGCATATCAAATTCAAAAATTGTTACTTCAATTCAATTTATGTATAAGCTTGTAACATCCGACTCAAATAAAGTATCATGTAATAAATCAAAATTGAATGTGCTAAGAGTAAAGTTAAGCACATAATAATCGCAATCACTTCTATTAGTCCGTTTAAATATTTGTATAGTTGAATCTATTAGGATTGAAATATGTTTATCTCTTAAATCCTCAACAAAATTTCATCTCTCTTATCAAATGAGAAATAATTTGGTATTTTTTCAACAACAAAAAAAATATTCATCTTATCTCCATTTTAAGAATACATAATTTTAAATTTTGTATGTGAATCTGGATCAATTCAACTTCAAATAAGTCTTATCCTTCAATTTTTTATGCATTTTTTCCTTATTTTTATTTTCAACATTAGCAATTAGCAATTATTTAATTGGTTACTAATCGCAATCACTTCTATTAGTCCAATTAAATATTTGTATAGTTGAATCTATTAGGATTGAAATATGTTTATCTCTTAAATCCTCAACAAAATTTCATCTGTCTTCTCAAATGAGAAATAGTTTGGTATTTTTTCAACAACAAAAAAAATATTCATCTTATCTCCATTTTAAGAATACATAATTTTAAATTTTGTATGTGAATCTGGATCAATTCAACTTCAAATAAGTCTTATCCTTCAATTTTTTATGCATTTTTTCCTTATTTTTATTTTCAACATTAGCAATTAGCAATTATTTAATTGGTTACTAATCGCAATCACTTCTATTAGTCCAATTAAATATTTGTATAGTTGAATCTATTAGGATTGAAATATGTTTATCTCTTAAATCCTCAACAAAATTTCATCTGTCTTCTCAAATGAGAAATAGTTTGGTATTTTTTCAACAACAAAAAAAATATTCATCTTATCTCCATTTTAAGAATACATAATTTTAAATTTTGTATGTGAATCTGGATCAATTCAACT
>JAJOOO010024780.1:0-21371 GCA_029582685.1 Solanum piurae
TTATTATGTCATGTATTGTATTTTTAAATTAAAATTTTCATTTTATCATTTAAATTTTGTGCATTCTTCATAGTGAAAATCAATAATAATATCAAATTATCTCTTAAAGTGACGAAAATTGAAAAAATATATTTAAAATATTGTTAGTTCGGAATAAAAGTAGTATATATTAAATAATATATTTTTTAAAATGTTGTACTATATTTAAAAAGAATTACGAATATTAGAAATTTATTTAATAGCCTTATATAAAAAATAATATGTTAGTTACAAATAATATTAAAATAATGAAAAAGTGAAATAGAGAGGTGAAGAGTCAGCTCTCTATAAATAGAGAATGAAGAGCTTTTTAGAGAGTAGTTGGAGACCCAATTCTCTATTTTACTCTCCAAATATAGAGAATGAAGAGTAAAATAGAGTGGGGTTGGAGATGGTCTTATAGAGCTGAGTATTTTCATAAAATGGAGACAACTTTGAATGGACTAAGCTCCAATAACTTTTACTTTACTATTAAAATAATAAAGCTCCAATAAGATCCTATGATTGATTTAGTTTATCATCATATCCGGAACTAACTTTTACTATTAAAATTATAAAAACAGCTGATGTTTTTTGTCTTTTTCTCCTTCCAACTTTATTAAGATTTTTATATAATTGCCTTTAATTTGGCCTCCATGGTATATCAAATAAAGGACTCGCTGATGGCATCTAAGCAACAAACTCAAAGTTGATATATTATTGTTAATTAATAAAAATTTAACTTATTTATATCAAGATTTTAAATAATTTTTATTTTATTATTGTATTTTCAATATGTTATAGAAGGTAATCTATCATATTTTCAATATTTGTGAATTTTAATTTTCTTTTAACAAATAAAATACCGCTTGGTAGCATTCCACGTAATAATCATATAATCAAAATATCAATATTATGTGAAAACTTTATCGAAGAAGGACGGTATTTAATCTATTCAAGCAATATTTGAGTTATGTTTATTTGACATGTATAATATGGGATAAATATTATACGTTAATTTCCTCTAAACAAAATTTACATGTATCTCCTTTTTTTTATGTATATATTTTAACATCACTCGGTAGATTTTTTTACTCCACTACTGTAAGTTAAGATTTATTTATCATTGAATTTCTTTTTGACATGATTGGTGTGAAGTGTGAACTAATTAAGAAGAGTTCATTTCTTATTAGTTAATCCACTTTTTATGTCAGAACCTTTTCAAGTGTTGAATTAGAATCCTAATTAAAGTAGTTATTTTTTTAGAAATTATGAAAATAGAAGCAAACACAAGCCAAATGAAATACAAATAAGAAGAGTCAAAAAGTGGAAAAAGTATAGAGAGGAACCCACAGCCAAACATTATATAAATAGGCCTCATAGTCAAAGAAGGTGGAGCCCAATATAATGAAGTATTAGGTTAAAGGTCATCAATCTGTTTTTACCCTATTTTGACAAAACAAGTCCAATCTCAACTGTAAATGTTGCATCCATTTGTGTTCTAAAAATTGAATTCACTTCATAAGGAACATGAATGCATGAAAGTGTCACATTTATTGAAAAAATATAAATAGTACTATATAGTTTTGATGTATTTAAATTCAATATTCCTATGGACCCCAACATAGATCTTCTTCCTTATCTTCAATAATTCAACCTCCCTTCTTAGCACTTGTATTTCTTTCTATTTTTTCATTTTCTAATTCTAAAGAATAATTATTTGCCCTTTTCTTCACATATTTAATAGAGTGGTAGGAAGAACTAACTAGTCCTTAGGTATTAATTTTTATTTTTGTTTCCATATTATGTTTTTATCATCTCCTTATTATATGACTTTATCCTTTTAACCCCAAGGGTGTATTTGGTATAATAGAAATTAGTTTCTCTAAAAAATAAGATTCATATAATTGAAAAATTATTCTTTTCTAAAAATAGAAAAAATAATAATTTAAATGACATTCTTTGCTTATGGTCTCCAACTTACGTTCTCAAGTCCCAACACTCCACAGTCTCCGATCCCCTGCCCACTCACCTATTGATATATATAAAAGCTTTAAAACTTTTTTTTATTTATTTCCTTATCAAATATCAGAAAATAATAATTAGTTTTTTTTTAAAAAATCACGAAAAACATTATCTTTCGTACCAAATACACTCTAGATATTATTGGGAGAGAAGTAGGAAATAGGAATGAGAGAGAAACTAATAATTGATGTAATTCACTTGGTTAAATTATTGACAATTTGTTAGGTAGTTGAAAACGAATACTACCCTTTTACTGTATGTTTTTTTTTTCCAATCAGTTGGAAAAATTGATGTGTACAAAGTATCCAGTCTCTTTGCTTCTTTTACATTTAACTTTCTTTAATTAACAAGTGAAATCACTTGTAGCCTTCCTCTTTTACTTATATTATTCCTCTTAACTTTTTAAAGTGATCTGAACGAAACACTAATTCATTTGATCTATCTAATGTTTGATTATTTAGGCCACGTTATGCCATAATAAGTATTTACAATTTTTGGATATCAATTTTGAAACATATGTAGATTATTAAATTTGAAAAAACTCAAGTTAAGTAACGATTTTACTTACTAAAAATGAAACTTATGTACAATCAAATTAACTTTATAACTTTAAGTACTTTTTATTCATAAATCAATCAAATTAGCTTAACACTGGATTTTGATTTTGGGCCATTGGTTTCGACTTTCGACCAACTGATAATAAATGGACGGCAAACTTACTTTTGACTCTTTGAAAGATAGGTTTGGTTTTGTGGGCTGGCAAACATCTTATGTTTTTTTTTTGTATGATTGATGTTTAAGTTCATATAATTGTACCTTTTCTATTTTAAATTGATTGGTCGAATTTAATTTGTACTTTTAAAAATAATTTCATTTTTCAATTTATTTATTAAAAGATCTTGTTGAATGAACATTTAAGATACTATCTATCAATTCAGATAAACATTGCGTACGAATTCAAGTGTACCTTTTTTTTCTTCCAGAGCTTTCTCCAATTTTGTCCTATTTATTTCTCGAATAATAAATAGTCTTTTTTACTTTTTCAAGATGATCATTAAAAATTTAAAACGGAGCCACAAACCTATAGCTTATAAATGACAAGTAACAAGTAATTAATCATGTGGGGTCCTACCATATCCTCATCCAAACAATCAGTTCCAAGTATGTAGGTTTCTTGTATAATTAATTAGTTTTTCATGTGTTACGATCAAACGCTCAGTATCATGTCAAAAGTTATACTTTTTCTGTTTCTAATTATTTGTTCATTTTTAAATTGACACACTTATTAAGAAATCAATGTTTGACATAGTGAGTTTACCATTTTATCCTATTAATTATGAAGTAAATGAATTAAAAACTTAAGAGTTTCAAGAAGTTCTACATTTTTTTAAATAATTAATTGAGGGTATAATAGGTAAAAACAATTTATCCTTTCTTGATTTGTCAAAAGTAATTAGGGACAACTAAAAAAGATAAAGTGTGATAAGTAATTAGAAACAAAAAGAATAGTTGATATCAAAGTCACAACTTTATTTCTTAACCAACTCTACCAAGCAAGCGTCAAGTTCGATCAAGACTCCGATCCTGATCATCCAATTTCTCGCGGGGCTTGTTGTAGGTAAACAATGTTGGCATTACCTAACATCATGTATGAAATTAATTAGCCTGAATTCTTAATTTCAATAATCATGTAAAGAAAAAAGTAATCTCCAGAAATTCTTGTTATATATACAAAAATCTAACTTCTTGTTAACTGTTGTATATAATTGTTGGAGCTTAGTTTCTAAGGATGAGTTCTTTGGTTCTTAAAATTTGTCCATGAAAAAATAACTTGTTAAATACGTTTATTTATTAGCTAAACAAATTATAACTTCACCTATATCAATCCATTTAGTCAAAATATATTCAAAAACATGTTCTTTGATATGCTATATAGTCATAATAATAATTTAAAAAGTAATGTTATTAGATACGGAAAAGCATAAACTAAAAGAACAAACAAATGTTCAATTAGTAAAATTTGAACAAATTGAATTATAAATCATATTTTAGTCTATTTCAAACTAAGTAATTTTTTGAACAGAACAATACCATATTCATTTATTATCTTCGCTCATTTTAATCCGTCATTTGACACCTCTAATTTCTTCATCTTTCTCAAATTAATTACAAAACTCAATTTGATATCCAACCTGGTCAAGTAATTTTTTTAAAAGTAAATGCTTAAATAGTCTTTTACAACACTTATCCATATCTTTGGTTATGGATAAAATAATTTAAAGAAACATCATCCTACTTTATAAATTAAAATGCAAAATTGAATATATTTTAATACGAATCTAGAGTCTAGAGCACCACTATTTTTAGTAGTTGGAAAAAATAAAAATAAAACAAGGAATCAATTACACTAAGAGGAGTTAGTTAAGAAACAAAACACCCTAGAATAATTATAATCAAACTGTTAGCTCGAATTGATATGCACTAACCTTTGTTCTCTTTTTGTTAAGAAATGAAAGAATAAAGTAAAAAGTGACAAAAATGGTAATTCACCTAATTCATGTTTGGCTACAGAATTCTAACTATGGGCCTTGTGGGCCGTACCTGTCCCCTAGCATGTATGGTTACAATCCTAAGTTAAAAATTAAAATTAGGTTTTGGTGGTATCAGTTGCTTAATAAAAAAAAAATTATTAAAAAAATATATAAAAGAAAACTCAAAAAAATAATTCAGTATACGCAATTTATATACAAAAAATATTTTAATCTTATTATGTAATATCATTTTTTTAGAAAAACATATTAATATTTTTAGAAAAAAAAATCGGATAAACTTGACAAGCGTGTAACTCCGCCCTTAGTTTAAAGTTAAAAAGTAAATAAAAATTGGTTTTCTTTCTTCTTTCACGTTTCATAAACTAATTAAAGAGAAAGGGACAACTAAGTGAAGATAAGGACGTACCACGAATGCCCTAATTGGTGTTAGTTATAACTTATAATTGTGATCATTAAAGAATTTGATGTTAATCCAGAGATGAGATAACAGGTCATAGCCCACTAGTATACACGTTGCTTCTTATTTTTAGGATGATTATGATTTATTTATGAAATATTGTTTGGTGAAATATAATTAATTAGTTATTAGAATGACTTGTGATAAGAGCATGCCATACTAATTATTGGTTTTCACTGTTTTCCTCTGTTCTATCTCTTTCTCAAATCCAAAGTTAGTGGAATCTTGTCTGAAATCCTTTTTATTTTGTTTTTAGATATATCATACATAAATTCTAACATATGATATATGAAGTATTCGTAAGGTAAAAATATAACAGGACCAACATAATATGGAAAAAATCTACATGTATCAGTGATACACAAGGCCGGCTCTATGCTTTGGCAAATAAGGCTTTTGCCTTAGGCCCCCAAATTTCGGGGCCTCAAATTTTATTAAGAATAAATTATGTGTTAAAATTTCTATAGAAATAATTGACTATTTATGATAAAAAGTATAAAAAAAAATTAAATATATTATTTTACCCACTTTAACATATTTTGTACTTTGTTAAAAATAAGAATTAATAGTGAAAAGTGTTGAACAAAGTGAATTACAATTTTTTTTAATTTCTTTTTAAATTTTAGTTTCGGGCATTACTACAAGCATATTAAAATGGGTATACCAAGTCATCAACTTCTTGTGTCAAATTATATGGTTCTAACTCTTATCTTTATTTAATATTTGTCAACTTATTACTTATATACTTATGTTAACAATTTATATATTAATTGCCTCACTGAAATGATGTTTTTCAATGTTGAGTTGATAAAATCTTACCTAAAACTAATAACTGAAAAAACAATATTAAAATACTAATAATTTTCATCTAAATAGTGTAAGAAAAATAAATTTTGAATAAATACGTACATGAAGTTTATTTATATTTTAGGCCCCGAATTGAAATTTCGCTTTAGGCCCCCAATCACGTTGAGCCGATACAAAATTATAAATCAAAATTAAATTGTACATAATTTTATAAAAAACATTATAATAGATATTTCTTGTGTAATATTATTGTTTACCATACAACAATTTTAATTTAATTGTTGTAATAATGTTACAATTGGGTACAAGAGCTTTGGAAATTTTGAGTTTCCCTTATTATATTCTTCAGTCCAAAGTAATCAACTATTCTTTTTGGATTGGGCACAGAAGCCCAAATCGTTAATCGTATGTTGCTTCAAGATTATTGATTGGGCTTGTCTATTTTTATTATTAGGCCCATGCACATACATTTCGCTTGTTTAGCAATTGGGCCTCGGTCCAATGACCTACTCCACAGCTAATCAACTCAGCTGGCTTCACAAATAACAACATACAAGAGAAGATCTTAAACATAGTTCAAATTTTAAATCTGGAAAGACAGAATCAACTCGGAGTTGAGACTTGAGTATATGCTTGAAAACTCAAGCGAGTTTCGGTCAAGTTGTGTAGTTTTTGACTCGAATCTTTTCAAATTAATAGGTAATTGAGTGTATAATATCATAATCGAATGAGTTTTAGTGAACCACCTATAATAAGTAAGTAATACCACAATCACCTAGTGCTTTTTTGCCCTACTTGATTCCCTTCCAGGATGACATGATGGGGTGTGTAATTGATGGAATAATGTGGAAAAGGATTATTTATTACAGTGGCGGACCCAGGATTTTCATTCAGGGGGTTCGAAAAATAAAAGTATAAACATGTATATATAAGTCAACAAAACAAAATTTCAAGAAAGTAGTAGTATTTAGTTTTAGTGGTGGATCCTTGAATTTTTTTGGATTTAAAACCACACTTTTAGCATGTTTTATAAAATAAAAAACTAAAAAAAAACGTGAAAACGGAACTGAAACCTTAAAAAGAAAAAAAAAACTGAAACTAAAAATGAAAAAAATAAAACGCTAATGTAGGGATTTGAACCCTTGACATGAGGCTTAATTTTCAAGGAACTTGCCGCTGGGCTATCTCTTTCTCCTTGTCATTGAGGGGGTTCAAAATATATATATATCCACATAAATACAAAAAATTACCTTATATATACAGTGTAATTTTTTGCCGAGGGGGTTCGGGTGAACCCCCTGGAACCAACGTGGGTCCGCCCCTGATTTATTATAGGTGGTACACAAAACGAAGATAACTGAATTCTACGTCAAAGAATAGCCAATCACTTTATTACAATAGTAACCTCTTTTTGTGTTTTTAATTGCTAAATTGACAACTTAAATATGAGTATAATGGTATTCAGATTCAATGGCGTATGGAAAACGTCATGCACGATCCCCGGTAATTGGACTGGTCAAATTCATGCACTCTCATTTCTTCATTTATAATTAAAGTAGTAATTTTTTTTCCTATATCCTAATCTCAAATTGTTTAACTAACAATATTAGTAGTTTTTTTAATCCATTTTAATTTTGAAATAATGTTTTTTTTTTTTTCATATTTGAAGAGGCCGTCTTTTTTTACTTTAACTAGATGACTTTTCTTAACAGTTATTTGCATTTTAGGAGGACGGAGGTCGGAGAGTGACACACTTGAACATAATTAAAGAGCATCAAGATCTTTTGTGTTATATATATATATATATATATCAGACCAATAAAAAAAAACAAGAAAAGAAGAAATATTTTCCTCCATCAAAATGAAAAGCAATTTATATGATTAAATTATTATTTAATATTTTACTTGAATTTTTCATATTAAATAAATAAGTCAAACTAAAATATTAAATAAAATTCAACTTATATCTTGTCAAAAATAAAAGAGCGGCAATGCCTATGTTATGATTTTCATCACCTCGTCCAAACCATGAACCTTTTTTTCTTTTTCTTTTGCTCTCATTGTCTATTTGTGTTTTCTAGGGTAACATATATATGCACTTTATAATGTATATATTATTCTAAACTCAAGAAAGAATTTTTTTTTTGAAAAAAACTTTATAATGTACCGACCATAAATATGAGAGTACTATTTATTACTAAAAATAATTAGCAAATTTTGGCACAAAGCGCCAGTAACATCAACATGTGTTGAGAGTTGAGAGTCATCAAAGGCATTCCAACTTCTTGGGCCAAAAATATCAAAATAATTCCATATAGTATTAAAATTATTCCCAGAAATATGCTTATACATATAAATGAATAAATACTATCGTGTCAGGTGTGTACTATTTGGGATTATGATTTAGACCCTACAGTAGTAACTACAAACAGTTGGACAGTAGTAATTGCAATTGATACCTTTACAAGCAGTACTAATTAATTAAAAATTTCAGATTCCATTTTTTTTTGCAGCTCCAGATAAGATGTGCAGATTATTACTCCACTAAAGTTGTACTAATAATAACATTCAATAGAACAATACTTGAGACAAATTAATCTCTGTCAATTACTTAGTATTGGACGACCACCATCATTTCAACAGACTTAGATAGATACCCAAACTTATTGGACAAATAATTAACCAGACAAGTAAAGACTTCATTCTTTCACGTACCGAAATTTGTTAAAGAAAATGGACATTGGGCCTCACTAATGTTATGAATATTAAATGATTAGATACATAAAAATTGTCTAAAATCATATCAGGAGATAACATTTCATAATGTGAAATTATCGATCAAACACTCTTTAGAAATGGACCTTTGTGTCCAATTTAGCTTGAGAACGGAATCATATCTTGTCACTAAACTAAGGAGATTTATAATCTAAAAAGTAACAAACAAATAAGATAGACCAAAATATCTCAATATCGATCTAAATTCTAGTGTAATTTCTTTGTGTTTCTTAGTTTCGTCCTATTAAAAATTAGCTGATGAGGTAAGAATTATTCCTACGATGCCATACAGTGAGACAACATCATTAAGGAATGTGGGGCAATCTATCAGCATCAATATGTATAGTAGATGTAACTTCATCCTACAAAAATTACACATGTGAGCTTTCAACTTTAATAATTATTAAAGACCTCAACCCCTTTTATCTTTCCCACATCCAAAAAGTTTACAAAAGAAACCAGAATAAAAAAACATTTCTTCTTTTAGGTTTAACAATTTATAACATGAAAGACAAAAAAGATGAAAAGATAAAAGAGTAAATGGTAAATACATATGAGCTTGTAGTTAACGGGGTCGACTCCAATTATCGAAGCATAAATTTTCAATCCCATAAGTCTCTCTTTTCTTCCCATCTTTCTAATAACATAAAGTTTTCAATTAGTTTAATCATCTTCTTTAGGCATAACCACGTGCATTTACAGCTGATTTTGACTAAAACATTTCTTTGGACTATACAAATATACAACTAGTCTTTAATTAGCTTACGTACAAATGCGTCCCATAAAAAGTGGGAGTCTCTTTGCTAAAGTATGTGCTAAGTTAGTGATGTGTATGGAGACTAATAATAAGGTAAAGGATCCCAAAAGTAAAGAAAATTCCAACTTTAACGTGATGTTATCATGAAGCATCTTGCAATAATACTACAGAGCGGTGCTTGTCTCTTTTCTACATCCACTAAGTTAAAGCAAAAGTGCCATGTCAACAAAATATGTCATATTTTATATATGGAAATTATTTTTAAAATACAATAAAATAAATTGGCGATAGGGAAGTGGAGTGGAAATGGGGAGGAGATTACAATGTAGAAAATCAAAGCTTCACCAAGAAGGTGAGAGTTCAGATAGCCAAACAATTGAGCTACTAAAATTCCCAAATATATGGAAATTATTTGTCCTTAGTCATGGGGTATTTTGATGTAAATCTTTTGTCGAATCTAAATCCCAAATTTCTGCTCAATATTCCTGTGCTAACATACAAGAATTAGATTCCAAATGTTTCTTAAGTTATGCTTCAAACTCTTATCTTCATGCTTCCACTTTGTGATACCTTCTTATTTTCTTCATGTTTTTGTTTGTTCTTTGGTCTAGTGAGTATCTAAAAGATTTATGGGCTGTTTTATTAATTTATGAAAGGGAGATATACCATTTTACCATTCAGTAGTAATATAAGAGGCCGTTTATTCATATATAGTATTGTGTTGTTTCAAATATTTAAAAAACTATATTTGGAGATTATTTCATGAACAAGTGTGTGTTACCAAACTTGACGATTATTTCAATTTCAAATTACTTGGAATATATATTGTATTTAAAGATTGAAAAAAAGATTTGACTTTTAGGAGTTTTTCCAACTTCACTCTCTAAAACACCATTGTGTTTAATTTCAAGTCAAAACACAACTTTAACTTTTCATTTTTACTCATACAATATATTATAAATAGATTTTTACTTTTACTTATCAAGAAACTTTCAGTTTAATTTACTCTTTACTCTTATTATTAATTATACTTATTTTCCAATGTAATTCCCAAAACATAAAATTATTTATTACTACTATGTTCAAAGCGTGATATACTAAAATTGTCATTCTATTTATTACTTCTTAAAAAATCTGTCAAATTAATACTAGACAAGTAAAAATAAACGTGAGGAGTTCCTACAACTCAACTTCATACTATTTTTTGTCCCAACGTAATAGTATCAATTAATTCATGCGTAGACTCTAGAAAAAATTTTGGTCAACCCTAGCTACCTAACGTAAAGGCAGGCTCGTAGCCAATGTGATGAAAAATTGGCTGGTCAATATAGGTACCTAAGCAAATAGATATATAGCAATTCTAGAATTGCCAAGCTAACGTATTACCTATAGAACAAATGATGAAAAAGTCAATATCTCAATTCTCATTTACGTTTATAGACCTGTTTTGTACTTTCTATGTGACATATTTTCTTCTTTTTAGTTTGTTAAAAAATGGTACTTCGTAAAATTAGAAAAAAAAAGTGATTTTAAATTTCTCTTTTATTTTTAATAATTTTACCTAATTAAATAATATCATATAAATTAGGATACGATTAATAATCAGCATACAGATAGTAAATATCTGCATGTTAATTTGTACCTGGACCAATAACGGTCTTCTTCTTCTTCTTCTTCCTATTTTACTTTACAGTTAGGAAGTCATTATCGTCATATCTCGTTTTCAATATCGAAACATAGTAAAGCTACATGACAGTAAAATGAATCTAAACACAGCTAGCTAGCTAGGTCCCCATACATTAATCTAGAATATTACTCTTTAAAAACGTTAGCAAATTAACTTATGTTATAATAAATAATAGTCCGATCCAAATCACCTAGCTCTATCGAGCCATGGAAGTAAATCGTTATTTTCTTCGTTCGAATTTGATTGGGTCGTAGCTCTATAATTCAGGTTCACGTGACCCCGGCCTCTGTTCGAGAGTCAAAGTTGGAATGATGATCACTTTGTAAGTAAATTTAGCACTAAGTGAAGCAGCGGACCTACGGGTCTCTCTTTGTTTCAAATCGAGCCAAGACAACATCCCTTCATTCAGGGATGCTCTCTTTATATATATATATGAAGCCATACATCACATGCAAAAACACAAAAAACATACAAAATTAATCAAATTATTCTAAGTTATATTATCTATATACAATGAACATGAGGTGTGCAACGACTTAGATGTACGTGTTACAAAGTGAGACATATATATAGAGTTTTTTTTACACTGAATGAAGAAAAAAAATATGGGACAATGACTATGTACGTATACTGCCCATGTTTGGCCAGCCAATTATTTAACTTCTCGTGATCTATAAGGGACCAATGTCTTAGCTATCTTGTAAGTTTTCACTGGACAGTATCTGGTGAAATGTCTTGTGATGTCTCTAAATATGTTAAATAAAAAAATATATGGAACTCATAGTATAGATTGGTAAATATGATTTACATACTCGAAATACTATCACGGACAAACATATATTACTATTAGATAGTCTAATGTGTTGTTCGTCTAAAACCCAACATAATGTTCATTCTTACAAATTATGCATTCATTTTTAACAGAAAAAAAACATTTTTTTTTGTTTAATCCATCTTTAAGGAAATTAAAGAGAAAATTATTTCTAATTAAAGATAGTGAACGTGAGTTGATGTCACTAGTAATATTTGTTTCATTTCTTAAAGTCTTACCGTACGAAAATTAGTTGGACTTGGGAAGTAGGTTTGTCGGTTTGACAAAGCCTGTTTGAATTGACTTATTTTTAATATTTTGAAACACATTTGTTATAATGTTTAGATAAAATATGCCAAAAGTGATAAGTTATGATTTTTTGCTTAAATTAAATTTGCGTAAAATGTGCTTCCCGCCATTTGTTGCATAATGTGACATCCAGCATGAGCAATATCTCGTTGATGGAATAAAGTAATCATATTTAATTATATATGCAAATCCAGAAAAAGAAACTTTTTTCTTTCTTTTTGCCTTTCCCTTTCTTTTCATTGTTACGGACGCTGAATATTTTCGTAATGCTACCAATTATGCAGGCAAACCATAAAAGGAATGGTCCACCAATATTAATTATAAGTTTGTTTAACAGATTAGATTAGCTAAATTAATTATGGTGGGGGAGGGGTTAGTGTTACCCTACCCCTTTTTTCTTGATTTATAATTAAAAGTAGATAAAGCTGCCTCAACCATTTTAGAAAGTGCAAAGGAACACCAAAAAAAAGTTGCCAAATTAAATAAAAATAATTTATTGGATTCCAATCCCATTAGTGATTAACATTAGATTAGATCTTGGAAAAATAATAATTAAGGTTAGAAACTACTCACATGTACATGTCTGGGGTGATTTTTGGTTCTAGGAAGTTGACTAGAGACCAAAGAAATCTTTGCTGGTAAGCAACTCAAGAGTCTTTGAGTGTGGGTTGCTCCAATGAAGCCAACATATATCCTCACGAATATTATTACATTTTAATAGTGAAACAATATAAATTTTGACTAATATATTAAGATGTATCATTTTCATTATATTAATATGAAAAAAGTTGCAATTTATAATATTTTTCATATAGTTTTTAAATATATAAAAAATTATTTTAAAATATCAAATTAATGTAATGTAAATTAACTTTGAAAATTAGTCAAATTAACTCTTTAGAAGTGCACTATACAGTTCAAAAGGAACGGATGAAGTATTGTTTGCTAATTCCAAAAGGTTTCAAAGTGGTCCATATTATTTTTCCACCGTGACAAAATTCAGAGTAACAGAATGACTATAATCATTTTTCGAACTCAGCTTTAAGAAAGAGACTCTCATTAATTTCTTTTTTGGGAGTTGGGATTTTAATATTGTTTGGAAGTATTATTTTTTTTTACTTCATATGAGTAGTTATTGTTGTGCGTTATTTAGTTCGAGCAATCAAAAAACAACTCGTCATTTGTGGTTTGGTTGGGAGTTGGGACTATTGTCACCAAATTTGCGATACACATGAACTTTTGGTAAGTGGTAACAATGTCCAACTTAGAGTACAAGGGGTTTATCAAAATTTAACCAGAGTTCTTTCTTCATTTTAATCAATCACTATCATTCATTTCAGCTCAACTAATGACAATAATAATATATTCAATATAATTTCACTAGTGACGTCTAAGGAGGGTAGTGTATATATAGACTTTATTCTTACAAGGTAGAGAAGTTGTTTCTAATAGACTATCAACTCAAATCAAAGCATTACAAAGCAGTTTGAAAAAAAAAACCTAAATTGAAGAAGCAAATTTCAGCCCAACTGCATTGGAAACAAATTTATAATCCGTTTGTTCAAGTTTTTAGTAGGTCAAAAGTGTGCATTCTTTTTTAAAAAAAGTAGGTGTTTCAACAATTTTTGAAAGAAAAACAGTGTTTTTAGAAAGTGGCAGAAGTTGTTTTTATAGATCAGTTTTTAAAAGTAATTTGTTAAACACAAAATTGCTTACTCAAAAATATTGTATTAAAATTAATTAGTCAAATACAAACTTTTCAGTTAAAAAAAACTTTTAAAAAACTATTTCCCAAAAAGAATACTCTTTTCGAAATAAACTACTTTCCTAATATCTATATCATGTGACTTGGGACTTGCTAACCACTTGTACCCAATAGTTCATCAATTGATTAATATAATGACTTAACTAGTTAACATTGCTATCTATATGATAGATTTATTAGAAGTACTTTCTTAGTTTAATCTATTACTTACTGGGTTGTTTGGTGTGAAGTATAATATCCAATAGTCATGGGATTAAATTATAGTACCACTTAATTTGTTGTTTAGTTGGCAAGTCCGGGATAACTTATCCCGGGATTAATAATTAGTATCGAGATAAGTTATCTCTCTCCTTGGGTGGTATAGTAATCCCGGGATAAAATAAGTAAATGACAAAACTGTCTCTTTCAACCCTTTTTATACATCACTTTTTACATTCATGAAGGGCAATTTTGTAAAAAAATAAATTATTGTTAAAATTTATTATTTTTAATACAACAAACCAAACACTCAATAAACAATAATCTTATCATAATTTATTCCATCATAACTAATCCCATTATAAAATAGATCATGTACTTTATTTATTTTATGATAAAAATACAAATTAATACTCTCAAATAAACAGTGCAATGATCTAAAGGTTATTTTTTAAATTTCAATATGTTGAACCATTCCTTTCTCATAAATATGTTTGAAAAAAAAACAGTTTACTGTAATTTATTCAAAATTGTGTTATAAAAAGTCTACCATACTCCCTTTCAAGTTTTTTTTGGCATTTCATGAAGACACATTAACTACGCACCCCCACCAGATGACTTCATATTTTATTTTATTTTTCCTTTTTAATTATATCTATTATTAGTAGGTGTATAGTCTGATCTTTTTGATTTTAATAAATTCCAACGTAAGCAGAATATACAACTTGTATCCAGCATTAAAATTACTGAAAAATAATCTGCAGGAAAAAATCTCTGTTGGTCACATGGAAAATGTTAAATAAGACAGCAATAATGTTTATAATAATTACATTTATATAAGAAGATACATTTTATATAGTCCATGTGTATATGAGTAGTTCTGCAAAATCTAACTCTACCTTGGTGTCACCTAGCTATGAAAGATGCTATTCCCTATTTAGGTTAATTAATTAAGTATTTGTTTCCAATTATGAGTACTTTATAGTATTAAACATTGTATTTTGGGACAGGAATGTACAATGTAATAAAAAAAAGTGTTAGCAAACGTTAGCATATAGGTAAGCTTTGGAAAAAGGAAATTACATAGAGCTAGATGGTGAAAATAATTAATGGTGAAGTAAAAGTTATTTTTACAAGTATGCATACAACAAAAAATTGTACTAAGTGAGAACTGATTCTTAATTCTTGTGATAAATAATCTAATATTTAATTAAATGCATTAGTTAGCTACAAAGATATCGGAATATCATATTATATTAAAATTTTAAAAATATATACATAAAATATTTAGTTTATGAAGAAATAATAGATTTTCTGCTTCATATGTGTATAAATTTATTTCATACTCAAAATATTAAATTTATTATTTAATGAGTGATATAAAAATGAACGAAATGGAATAGTATTTTATTCTTATCTCTTGCATTAAATTGCATTTTATATTTAGAACAAGTTAGAGATGAGTGGATGAACTTATTTTAAGTACTTTTAAAGTGTTTAGATAATTTTAAATTAAATTGATAAAAATAAATTAAAAATCATAAGTTAAAATTTCAAACTTATAAATTAAAAATTAAAAGTCAAAAATATTATAATACTAAAAGGAAAATAGGATAAAAATAATTATTTTTCAGGTTGATTTTATAAAACAACAATAAATTGGGATAAGTATATTAATGGTCTGAAGAGAGCATTTTGGTGAGGAAGGTTGGTTTTCGATGAGCTGTGTCTTCTTCTTCTCTCAATATTTTATAAACTTACCTTCACATGGTCCCCTTTTTATCATAAATCTACACTTATTCTTCGAACTTTTTTTCTATTCACAATTCCTAAAAAAAAAACAGAGATGTGGGAACATTTAGAGACACCATGAAATTCCAAACCTTTGATCTTGTTCTTCTTCTTTTTCTACTACTTGAATATCAAGCTTCTGGGCTTAACAATGATGGACTTTTGTTACTGACATTCAAGTACAATATTCTGAGTGACCCTTTAAGTGTTCTGCAGAACTGGAATTCTTGGGATGATACACCATGTTCATGGAAAGGGGTTGGTTGTGGAAATCCAAATGCTTCAGACCCAAACCTTCGAGTGACAAATTTGTCTCTTCCTAATTCTCTGCTTCTTGGTTCTATTCCTTCTAGTCTTGGTATGATTCAATATCTTACAAATCTTGATCTTTCTAATAATTCCATTAATGGGTCTATTCCTCTTACTCTCTTTAGTGCCCCTGAGCTTCAACGCCTTGATTTTTCTAACAACAGAATATCCGGCCAGTTGCCTGAGCTTGTCGGACATTTAAATAATCTTCAGCTTCTTAACCTCTCCGGTAATGCTTTGACGGGAAGATTACCGGCAAATCTCACTAGGCTTAGTAATCTAACTGTTGTTTCTTTGAAAGATAATTATTTTTTTGGTGCAGTTCCTTTTGGGTTTGATTCAGTTCAAGTTTTAGATCTGTCTTCAAATTTGATTAATGGGTCATTGCCTCCTAATTTTGGAGGCAGTAATCTCCGTTACTTTAATGCTTCTTTTAATAGACTTTCTGGAGATATCCCACCGGAATTTGGCAGCAAAATCCCTCCAAATGCAACTATAGATCTCTCTTACAACAATTTCAGCGGTGCAATTCCAGAGTCAATTGTTCTTTTCAACCAAAATAGAAATGCTTTTTCTGGTAATCCAGAATTATGTGGTGCGCCGCTGAAAAATTTATGCCCAATTCCGTCAACAGTAACAACTCTGCCAAATTCCCCTGAACCAACTTCTTCCCCAGCAATTGCAGCCATTCCGAAACCCACAGACTCGAACCCAGCCGCCGAATCTCCAAAAGAGGGCAAAACTGGGTTGAGAACTGGCACAATTATAGGCATAATAGCAGGGGATATTGCAGCAGTAGGAGTTTTAGCACTGATTTTCATGTACGTATACCGAGCCAAAAAGAAGAAAAGGAACATAGAAAATAGCATTAAAAAGGAAGCTGAAACTGCAAAAGATTTTGACTGGGCATCGTCAGCATCATCAGAAGAATACAACTGGTTAAGGTCATGGACTTGCTTGAAAAAACAAAGGCACGGAGCTGACGACGAATTATCAGAAGCTTCCCATTCAGAAAGTGAAGAAAGTGAAAAATCCCAATTGGGTCATCCTCAGCAGAATCACGTGCATACAGAGCAGAAAACAGGTGAATTAATAACGGTTGATGGAGAAAGGGAACTCGAATTAGAAACACTACTAAAAGCATCTGCATACATTTTGGGAGCTAGTGGGTCGAGTATAATGTACAAGGCTGTGCTAGAAGACGGTACTACACTGGCGGTGCGACGAATTGGCGAAAGTGGTGTGGAACGGTTCAAAGATTTCGAGAATCAAGTGAAGGTAATTGCTAAATTGGTGCACACAAATTTGGTTAAAATCCGTGGCTTCTATTGGGGCGCTGAAGAGAAATTGGTCATCTACGATTTCGTTCCTAATGGTAGCCTTGCCAATGCACGTTACAGTAAGTCCACTTTTTCCCATATACATTATGTTTTAGATCAAATAACGTTACATCAACTTTTTTTATTGAGTAGAATCGCGTTTTTTGTTATTGTTTTACTATTTTGATTGTTTTACAGTGGAGAATAAATTGAAACAAAATTGACTAGTCATTATGTGTGTACATTGTACCTAATCATCTCTAATTCTTAATTATCTTTTGAATAATTGTGGTTCTTTAACATTTCGGAATATAAAAGTTTGTAGTAGGTTTGTACTTTAAGACATTTGGTTATGCTGAATATTCAAAAGAAAGACGTAACAAGTCATTCAAATTAAGTTCACACATGTATAAAATTGAGCGCAAATTAGAAAAATATTATGAATTTCTGTTAAAATGCGCGGGAAGTAAAGGAGATAGTGGACCTTGGGGTGGAGTAGTTGAAACTTTAGTGTTTGTTTTTAATGTGGAAAATAGCAGTAGTTCCCTCACTGCAAGTCAACCGTGTCTGTTTCTAAATGGACGCCCCACAAATTCATAAATACCGCATAACGTCCCCTCTTCAACTGTCACTTACATGGAAAATGACTACCTTTTTTTTAAAAAAAAATATTACTCCGTAGGCCATAAGTATGCTCTTTTGTTATGTCAAATTCATGCATTTCTTTTGCCCACCACCAATAATGTTAAAAGAATCTTCACCCTATTTAAAGTATGTTGTTTATTTTACAGATATTATTGTGAGAATCTTAGCGCTCAGTTGATTAACTATCTGATGTTATTATAACGTGCACATTTTCATGGTTTCAGGAAAGGCTGGTTCTTCGCCATGTCACGTACCCTGGGAAATCCGGCTGAAGATTGCTAAAGGTGTGGCTCGTGGGCTCACTTACATTCATGAAAAGAAGCATGTCCACGGCAACTTGAAGCCCAGTAACATTTTACTAGGGGCAGATATGGAGCCCAAGATTGGTGATTTTGGAATTGAAAGGCTAGTAACAGGAGACAGTAGTCATAAGACCTATGGATCTGCTCGTAATTTTGGAAGCAAAAGGTCCACAGCATCCCGTGAGAGCTTCCAGGACTTTACATCTGGGCCTACTCCAACCCCAAGTCCAAGTGCATTGGGCATATCTCCTTACCATGCACCCGAATCGCTTCGTAGCCTCAAGCCCAACCCGAAATGGGATGTATTCTCATTCGGGGTAGTGTTGCTGGAGTTGCTAACTGGAAAGGTGATTGTCTCGGATGAAATGGGACCCACATCGGTCATCGGTGCTGTCACGTCAGCAGAGGAAGAGAGGAGTAAAGTGTTACGGTTGGCTGATGTGGCGATACGTGCTGATGTGGAAGGGAAAGAAGATGCATTGTTGGCACTAATGAAAGTAGGGTATAGTTGTATATCACCAACACCTCAGAAGAGACCAGGCATGAGAGAGATTGTTCAAGCATTGGAAAAATTTCCAACTAATTCAACCAGTTCATCATACTATTATGGACCTTAATTAGCAATGATTAAAAGATGGACAAAATTGTAGAGACAAGAGACTTTGTATGTAATGAGACTGACAACTTTGATCTCTTTTTTTTTTCAATTTATTTTGGTTTGTCCTCTTAATATAGTCTTAGCCATTGGTTTTCTTTTTAACAGTGATTAGTGTAATTGTCCGCGCTTTGTTGTGCTGTAGTTTTCTTAAACCTTATGGTGACTTTGGATTATCAATATATATGACAACTTATTCTGTGCTTGTATTTTTTTGGCTCTTTAATGTCATTCAATTTTATTTTAGTACTTGTCATGATTCGCTATTGATATTTAAGACCATTGAATAAGGCACAAACTTTGTAATCACTAAACAACAGCAAATTAATTTCTGATATATTATACTCTATTTTTCCTTTCGGTGGGCAAAGATTTTATGTCTTGAAGATGATTGATGTCATTTTGGACTTTAGAGAATTGCAATAGCACTTATTTAGATAATGTTTGACTGTATGTAATAAGGACAAAGAAAACCACATTATTTGTTGCCAACGAGACACTTCGAATAAACTAGCATGATGAGAAATACTCTCGAAGTTTTGGCTATTTAATTTACACAAAATACGTACACAAAATGTAAATAATGTATATTTATACTAAATATATATATATACACTATATAATAATATAAATTTACTATACATATACCACATATATATATACGATATATACAATCGAATATATATAAAATGTGTCTCCCATATTTGATAAAAGTAGATAGGCGATTCTAGGATGGGACTGGGAGATTAAAAAGTCTCGATCACGCATTTGCCTTTAAGGAGCTTAGGCGTAAGACAAACAATTAAGAGCAACAAAATTCAAATGCTAATTATACCACTCCGCCTGTCAGATTCAAATACTAATTGATTTGGATGCTTGCCTATTTGCCTTTTCAATTCAACAGAACTTTTTAATTTTTAATTTTTTTTGTAGAAATATACTAATTTTTTTTCTTAAGTAAACAAGCCATGTAGGCCATTATTAAAAAATTAATTTCACGGTGGTAATAATTTTATGGTTAACTTTAAGTAGATATGTTATATTAAGAAAATATTTATCAATTATAATAATAATAATATTTTTTGTCACTGGATACTTATAATATACTTATAATACAATTTTAATACATATTACATAAAATAATTTATTAATCACATATAATACAAGTTTTATTTATGAATAATACATTTATCACACACATTAATACACTTATAAATACATTGTATCACTTTTTTTTTACCAAACAAACATAATATATTTTAAAAACTTATAATAGATTTATATTGCATGCATAATTCACTTTTAATATATAACAAATTTAGCACAATATTATTATGTATTGCTAAAAATGATAATAAATATAAAAAGTATCGCTAAAATTACTTATTATTTATGAAAAAACGGATAAACTACCTTATTAGACATACATCACTACTATATATACTAATATTTTCTTTACTTTCAAACAATTACATATATTACCACTTTTAGTATTTTATACCATATATTAATATATTATTTGAAGATACAATTAGATACTCACATCCCTTAAAACTAGGATTGATTAATTATCTGTATAATTAACTCTTTCACTCCAAATCAACCACTATCTCTTAATTCTCCCCTCCCATATTTATCACTCAATTATGTCTCCTCCTTTCTGATTCAAGAATTTCACCGTACAATTTCATTCCAACAATAGATAATCTACTCTCTTCTTCTCAAGATATCATCACCATGGCCGACAAATTTTCATGAACCCAAATATTATTCTGTATTTATCATTTATAACGAGATCAAATCAAAGTAACTGCTACAGAGAAAACTTTCAATTCAGAGTGGGTCTTGATTGTTCGTCTCCGGAAGAAATGGATTTTAGTTTTGATTATGTTATGTCACATCGCAAAAGGATCAAAGAGAGTATTGTAGAGCGTTTTTGTTTGCTGATGTCCTTCTAAGGCTTTCTTTGGTTACTGTGACATAGATGTGGTAGTGCCAATATTACTTTGATATAGCCCTTGAAACATGTGTATCCAATAAGTAATAATCTTAATTAAGATCTAAGTTGTATTTTTAGTAATGGGGTATCTGAACATGTATATGTATCCACCATTAAATTTTGGATACATGACTTTTAACAACACGATGATATTAATAATACGACAGATACTTTACAGTCGTGATTTGTT
>JAJOOO010024781.1:0-23745 GCA_029582685.1 Solanum piurae
CTTTTTGTAAAATAATTTTAAAAATAATTATTTTAATTAAAAAGCGACGGACGGCATCTCTTAGTCCGTCGCTTTTTTGGAGCGACGCTGTCCGTCGCTTTTTCTTCCGTTGTTTTTAGCAGTTTTTTAGTAGTGTGTGTTGATTTAAATTATGTTACTCTTTGTGATTGAATTTTTTCTTATACCGCTCCCTATGGTATTCAATCTCGACCTCATACATTGGGTAATTATATCGCTAATGATCACCTACTCGTTGAATTGTTATACGAGTAATCTGATCATTATCACCCTAGCATAGTAATCCCTAACAAAACTAGTCATTTCTCTATAAATGAAGAAATGATCAATAATTTTCCTAACTGGAACCTGCAACATTGACACAAATGTGATGTTATGTGTGAAAAATATTGTAGTGGATAGTAGTGAAAGAGAGAATTGAAACAAAGAAAAGTCTTCAACTATATTCAATATATACAAAAAAGAGAGTATTTATATGCTGAAGGAAGGTTTCTTTTGTGGAGTTTTAGACTCTTCAACTAAATCGGAGTTACTTGAGTTGTACGGCATTGTTGGACTGTTGTATCATGTAGGGGACAAGTCAAGAGTATTACTATTGGATCGGTGTAGATTATGCCGCAGTGGGCTTGAATCTCCTTAAAGAGAGTGAAATATTTGCGCCTCAGCCTGAATACTTTTCATTCATTTTTTGTTCATTTTATTTTCAATTGTAATTTATTGTATTTGTGGTATATTACACCAACAATTTTAAGGAGATTCATATTTTTGTTACAGTTTGAAAAAGTGTGGATTTCAAGATAAAAGAAATCAACATCATTTCGCTCAACCTCGCTCTCTTCAAGAGATGAAAGAGAAAATATGTACGAACGAGTAAAGTATTTTTCTACCTGCTCAATGCAAGCAGAGAAAAGGTATAAGAAAAAAAAACTTTTTACTTAATATTTTCATGAATAAAGTGATACTACTTTTCATGAAAAAAATTATATTTAAATTCTTAAAATAACGGGGTTCATAAAATGAGGAAAAAATCATTGTAAAATTGTGATTTTTACATCTTTGCAAAATGCTCTAAAAAGAGTGTTATAAGTGCATATGTTTATTTTAGAATAAATCACATGTTATTGTTTGGCTATAATGGGATGACTTTTGACTCTAACATGATAATTATAAATAAATTATGAAAAGAATGTTGGGTAGTTATTTAATATGAATGTTTTGGGTGAGATAAGTTTCAATCTTGGAATGAAAAAAAAATCATAAAACATGTGATGAAATTTTCCTTGTCAAGTGGAAAAAAAGTGAAATACCATCTTATTGATTGTGTGAGTCTTGCAACTCTTTTTGATTTAATTGTGTGAAAATGGTGTGACAAAGAAAAAAAGGAGTTTGCTAGCCTAATAAAAAAAAAATTTAGTTGTGTAACTGACAACTTGACTTGATGTTGTGTTTGCAGTAAAGGTATTTGTCAAGTACAATCAAGCTAGATGAAAAACATATTGTGCTATTTGTTGGAATGAGAAATGCAAATTATTTTTTGCTAATTCTACTATGGAGGTTGAAGTAAAAAAAAAAAACTAATCTTCAACTAGTAAAAAAGTGAACTGATTTTATTACAAACACTTTATTTTGAGAAATTAATTTTTCTAATTTTGATTAATTATGATAGCACTAATATTATTGGGAGAGTACAAACTAGCCGTTATAATGGTAAATTCAGACCATGAGGAGAAAACACAATATTGTGAGATCATATTGATCATTGGTATACCATCAATATTAATTGTGTTAAAATTATTTATGATAATCTTGCAAATTCATGAACTATGACCTAAGCAAGATAAAGGGTCTGAAGCACATCGAGGGGGATGATATGGAAGCTCATAAATTATGAGTCATATATGAGGAAACCCAACATGAGGGCTAGGGATCCTATAATCATGTTCAAAGGGAAGAACAAATTATATAATGACTTGTTTTGAAATGTACTAGATATTTAATTTTATTCAATATTTATGATGTGAGTGAATTTATCCTATAATGATTTGTGGAGGTTGAGTCTTTGCACTCTTTATGAAAGTCTGTATTTTGTATGAGTGAGGTGTCCAATTATAAGAGAACCCTTGACAGATTTCACCTATGTGAGTGAGAAAGTAGGTCGCTTTGTATAAGAATGGGCTTGTTCTAAAAAATACTCATGAAAATCGGGATAGCACAAGGACGTAATGTGCTGGCTATTAAAGCTTATGTCAACACCTTAATTATTGTGTGTAAGCAGTGATACTTTATTTTCCCTTAAGCTGTCATAGTTCAAGCATGAGACCCCTACTAACTCTGGAGTAAATGTTACTGTTTTACTAAGTGAAGGTTCAATGCAGAGCACACCTTCATTATGCGTAATAGTGTCCCTTAAACTAAATTGGTGAACTCTCTTATTTTAATATTAAAATGAGTGGGGGGATGTTGGTGTATATGCATTTTATTATTAAAATAAAATGTTAAGTGCATATATTAGTGGGTATAAATTATGGTAGAAGATGACTATTGATTCTTATAACTTATATGACCATTAATTCTTATAACTCTCATGATCATTATTTCTTGTATTTCATATGACCATTAGTGTCTTGTAACTTATGTAACATCTATCACATTCATCTACCCACATTACTACCCCTCATTCTACCCATTGATTATATGAAATACTTATTCACCTATAAATATGTAACACCTCGGAATTTAAAAAAGAAAGAAAAGAAATTTTTGGACTGAGGTCTGGTTTTACGGGTCCAATCTACGAACCATAGAAGCTTCTACGAGCAGTAGATGGCAATCGTAAAAGAGGGAATTTATTTTTTAAAAATAAGTCCAGTACCCTTTGTACGGTTCACTAGGACAGTCTGTCATCCTATGTACGAGTCGTAGATAGGGCTCGTAGGAGAGTCCCAGAAGTGTGAAATTTTAAAGGTCAAAGTTGAGTTCTACGGTTAGAGTCTACGGACCGTAGAAGGGTTCCGTCAAAGTTGGATAAATTTAATTGTTCCAGTACTTGATCTACTGTTGACCAGTACAGACCGTACGAATCCTATGCTTCGTATGTCCAAATGTAGGTCGAGTCTAACAATTATTTTCATGGGGATTTTGGGTCTTTTTATAATTATTTTAACTCAATACTATGTTGTTTTACCTTCTACCCTAAGCCCCATCTAAAACTTTTAAGTCCCCAATTTACCCATTTTCAACTAATTCTCCTAAATTTCCTAAACTTGACCAAATTCACTCCTTAAACGCTCTCAAGACTGAGGAAGAAGAAGAAGAGCTAGGGTTCATCCAAATCTCCATTCCTCCATTCTTTTTGCGCCTCTAGCATCAAGGTATGTGTGTATTCACCCATGGAGTCCTTTCCTCCATGGGGTTCCCAAGGATTTCAATTTCTCAATTCAATCTCCAATTGATCAAATTATGGTTTCAATTCAATAAATGTGGGTTTCATCCACTTATGAGTGATTATTATTTATTAAATCTTCTAATGTATTATTTGATGTTAATCGATGATATTTAGTTGAAATTGCATTTACCCATGCCTAAATTATGCTTTTCAACCATGATCCTATGATGAACCAATGAACTATGAATTATGAATTTTGAAGAGTTGCATGTTTTTATGGAATGATTATAAATGATTTGGGGATGCTTTGAAAGGAAAGTATCAATGCTATTGTGAACGGATTTCTCACTTACTATGATGCTCATGATTATGAAAAGTATTTCTCACAAATAAATTCACATTGGTGAAAGGTTTTCTCATTCATGTTGAATTGTGTTTAAGGAGTTATTCTATGTTCTGATCTCAAAAGTATGGATTGGTATTGATCATTACCTTTCCTATGTTAAAATGATAATTGACTTTTATCTATTCTATTGGGATTTAGACTTAGCAACAAGAGGTCTTCGTGGTGGAGGATCAAATAGGGCAGTCTCTAGTAGCAACCTCTAGTCCCAAACTATGTTCCCCGTAGGATGTTTTTAATGACCTAGCTAGTGGATCCACTTTAACAAATGACGATATATACGGATTCTACCTTGGCAAGTAGATTATTTTTTTTCGGTATGAGGGATATACTGGATTCCATGATATAGCTCTCATGGTCTTATTGTCGGTTAAAGCTAATATCCCACAAAATGATTATATTTTCTTGAAAGATTTTTTTATGTCCTTTATGTTAATGTATTTGACTATGTTTCATGATTTTCATGTCATTTCTTCTCTAAAAGATCATAAATATTTCATTATGATCATGCCCACATGTTTTAAGTCATTTATGTCATCATGCCTATGTTTATGCATATTGCCTCATACTTAGTACATTCCATGTACTAATGTATACTTGTGCCTACATGGTTTCACTAATGTAGAGTTCGATGCTCCTACCTCCTATACCCATGACTAATTTGTTTTATTGACTTCGTGGAGTGGTAAGTCCTCATGTTTCGAGGACCGAGATGCCTTTATTGCTTTATATCATTTTCGTATCAAACTTTGTATGTGATGTATGAATTACGTCTCAATCACTTTCCTTATGATGTATTAGATGTCTATTGAGACTTATATTAGATTTTTGGTTTTGTAAAACTCTTTTGATGTATAATATGTTATCTTTTAAAGTCTTTATTTTTATTATCTTGTATGATGTATGCTAAGTGTTTTGTGTAGGTCCTCTTGGAGTCGTATACACCATGTCACGTCTAGGGTGTACTTTGGGTCGTGACAAACTTGGTATCAGAGCCAAGTTTAGAAAGGTCCTAGGATGTCTCATAAGCCATGTCGAGTAAAGTCTTGTTCATGAGTGTGAAGCGCACCACATTTATGAATAGGAAGTTGTAAGACGTTTAAGAAATTCCACTTCTTTCATTATTCTAAATTCGTGCGATAGAGTGTAACTCAATATGTCTCTCTCCTAATCCTTATCCGATGCTTTTGAGGATATGGGTCCTCCAAGAGCATATGTTAGAGAAAATTTGAATGAGAATATGGAACGAGAAGCTCCTCAAGCTCCTCTAGAAGCTCTTCAAGTTTCGGCGACCCTTTGGCCGAACAAGTGACTAATGCAGAGTTTCGAGTTGCTTTTCAAGTGTTTGCCCAAGTCATGATGGGTCAAGACAATAGGGAGGATGTGGTCTCCGCAAACCCAAATATGGGTACAATGGCAACTAGAGTGAGGGACTTCACTAGAATGAATCCGCCCAGAGTTTCTTGGTACTAAGGTTGATGAAGATCTTCAAGAGTTAATTGATGAGGTATACAAGGTGTTGATGATCATGGGAATGATTCAGGTGGAAAAGGTGTAATTGGATGCTTATCGACTAAAAGGTGTTGCTCAAGTTTGGTTCAACCAATGGAAAGAAGAGAGGGCGGTTGATGTGGATCCTCTCGATTGGAAAAAGTTTAAAGTTGCTTTCCTGATTCTTTCCCCTTGAGATGAGGGAGACAAAAGTGCTTGAACTCATTAACCTTCGTCGAGGGAATGTAAGTGTGAAGGAGTATGCCTTGAAGTTCATACAATTTTCTAGATATGCTCATACTATGGTTACCGATTCTAGGGCAATGATGAGCCAGTTTGTTTAGGGCGTGTCCGAGATGGTAGTTAAAGAATGTCGTACCACCATGCTCATCAATAAAATGGACATTTCTTGTATATTGATTCATCCCCAACAAATCAAATAAGAGAAACTTAAGGAAAGGTCTAGGGAGGCAAAAAGGGAAAATACCAATAATAGTGACTTTTCACATTCAAGGTTCAATGGACATGGTCGTTCTAGGCTGCGACAAAGGTTTTTCCCAATCAAGGTTCCTCCAATTCTTTGGCTCCTAAGTTCAACAAAGATAGAGTTTCTAACCCTAACCCTCAAATAGAAAGTGGTGGTGGAAATGGTTCTTCGGTTACCACATGCCAAAAGTGTGGCAAAAGTCATTCGGGAAAATGCTTAATGGGAACGGATAATTGCTTTGGTTGTGGTAAAAGTGGTCATCACTTAAGGGATTGTCCGTATAGCCTTGAAGATAAAACGTCTCAAGTGCACCTCATCAAATTCTAGGTGTAAACAATGGTTAATCAGTATAAAACCCAACGAAGAGTTGGGGTCGAACCCACAGGGAGTAGTACGTGTTCAAATTTAATTATGAAGTACAAACGTAGTCTAAGCGGTTATAGGAATAAAAATTATCGAAGACATGAAAACAAATCTAAAGGGGTGACAACAAATGTCAGATTAGGGGGGGTTGGAATTGCAATTAACTGCTAAAGCAAGAACTGAAACAGAGGAAATAACAATATTAAGAAGAATTCTCGGGATGTGATAGTTTATAAGCTAATTATGCTAAATGGGTAATTGAAATCTAACAATGATTTGCTGAAACATTGTGGGTAAGACAGACTTTAAGTGCAATAGGTTTCTCTCGAACAACTATTACGAATTTGGTGATTTCTTTCGAACATCAACAAGCTTAACAAGATAACCAATCCACAACCTTAATGCATCCACTCTCTTGAGCTAGATGGGTAGGATTGGATTTAGGAATCACTCTCTCGAGCTGAACCCATATTAAGCCAATACCCACAAATTATTAGTAAAAAACTTTGGTTCCAGAACCTCTCTCTCGAGCAAGCTAAGAACTCAAAATTAGAATTGCATTTGCAACTACAATTCATAAATTAACACTCAGCTAATAACTAAACCCACAATAAAATAACAATTTCATCATCAATTAACAATACCCATACAATAATTAAGCAAATAAACACATGATCACACCCCAAGAATTGGGGTTTTAGCTACACATCATAAAAACAGAGAAACGGCTACCAAATGCATTAGCCATGATCTGGGTATAAATTCTCAAGCCTTTACAATGGTCCAAATTGAACAAATTCAAAAACCCACTTGCAAATATTCAAGTTTGAGCCTCAAAAGCTTCAAAGTCTGCAATGGAACTCAAAAACTAAAAGAGAACTCTATTGAATGATAACTTGATACTCAAAATTCATTTCAAATTTCAATTTATAGTTGCCCAACTTTTGGCCTGAAAAGCCATTGGGCGAGATAAGTCGGACCTCGCCGAACAGGTCGGTGATTCGCCGAATGCCTATTTCTTTCGCCAATTTGGTTCTTCCCTAGAGCTGTCATGCTGGAACTTTGGGCAAGCTAGAGGAGCCACTCGGCAGCTTGCCGAGTGGTCTTGGCGATCACCAGGATCGCTTTTCTTCATATCTTCAGCTTGTTTGCTCCTTTTTGCCCGGTGTTGACCTTGCCTTTCTCCTTAGCCTTAAATGCTGCAAATCAACACTTCAACATCAGTTTCGAGCATAAATTAGGCATTTGAGGACACTAAAACTATCAAAACCAAGCCCTAAATGAGTCCAAATCTCGGACTAATCAACACCTCCAACTTATTTGTG
This sequence comes from Solanum piurae, assembly GCA_029582685.1. Lineage (NCBI taxonomy): Eukaryota > Viridiplantae > Streptophyta > Magnoliopsida > Solanales > Solanaceae > Solanum > Solanum piurae. The sequence continues at coordinate 7,473 of JAJOOO010024781.1, forward strand.
CTCAAGTAAAACTCAAGATCAGCAATTCAATAGGGATGTCTACAAATAGTGCTGCATAAGACTCAATATAAATGCACACACCAAGGTGGAAATTTCTTATACAATGATCAATTGTGCACTTAATGTTTTAAATTGTGATTCACCATTATCAAGAGTACTCAAGCTCACAATGCTTGCCTCAAATGCAAGTTGAAGCTTAACAAAGGTATTCAAATGCCCTCACAACAAAGATGATTCCATATTCGCACCAAAGTTTCTCTACACTTTAAAGTTCCAGAATCACATACAACTTTCACACTCACAAAGATGAACAAATGCATGACTCCACCCATAGGCTTGCCCTTATTTTCCAATCAACATTTGTTTAAGCTCACTCAAGATCAAAAGGTCTTTCCAAGGATTGTAATGAGGCTGTGTGTAAAGGTATGGTCATTTAGGCTTAGTGGCTTCTACCTTCATGAAGTATGGGTTGAACATCACTTTCCTCCTTTTCTTTAACATTTCAAAACATGTTCAAACTGCACCCCACTATTCAACTCATTTTGAATCACCGAATACCCCATTGTTCCTCATTATTTCAACACACTTTATTTCACAACATTTTCTCTTTTTCAGCCATTTTCTTTTCTTTTCTTTCATTCCTTTCTTTTTTTTTCACATGGAGGGGTGTTCCATCTATTTCCAAAACAATATGAAATCAAGGGGGAATTTTTCACACTTCCTGACTTCTTCTCAATCTATCACCACACCCCCAACTTAGTCTTTTGGCCTAAGTTGGCTATTCAAACAAACCATACTTCATGAAAGTTACGGGTGAAGGGATAACAAGAGGTCCCAATTGTTTCAGGTTTCTTCCAAGAAAAGGGTAAGGCTAAAAAAGGTGCCTAAACAAGATTCACACTTCTCACAAGGATGACCACAAAAGAGGTATATTGTCAAATTGGCTCATGCTTCAATTTTTTTGCCTAAAGTCATTTCAATTGTTCGCATCACTCGATCAACTGGACCAACAAGGAAAATTCTAGGTGTCATTAAATACAATGTTCAAAGTAATATCATCACACAAGGCATTGATACCAATATCAAACTAGACCCTACACTTTCTAGCTAGCGTGCAATGTTCATCATAAAAGGCCTCATCAACAATCGACTAGTCACAACAAGATGCTAAAAGTTCACATATTGTCTATGTAACTTCGTTTGCCTCATCGTAGCCGCACATTCATTTTGTTCGATTAAGAGCACCATTCAAGTCATCGGTATTGACCACAACTAACACTCAAATTTGCACAAGAACAACCATATTTACACACAAAAGAGGTGGAATTTTTTTAAAATTTGGTTCAAAACCATTTTCAATCAAAACCATGGGCCATAAGCTAAAACATCCACAACATAATTTAATGACCAAAATATATATCCAAACCAATAAGCTCAATATTCATAAAACACCCAAAATCAATATTTACAAAAAAGTCACAAAAGGTAGGTATGGAAATACCTCTACCTAATAAAAGAAGCAGTTGTCCTGAAATGCAACTAAAACAAGAATAGTGTATAAAAAGTAAAAGAGAGGGAGGGGAAAAGTCATCTTGACAGGTTAAACCTGGGGCGAAGTCTGCATGTTTGCCACTCCATCTGTCTGGGCATCAGTGCCTGGTGTCTCATCAACCTTGGCTCCACTGGAGCCCACCATGGATATATCCCTTAAAGAGGCCTGGACAACTAAATCTACCATAGCCTCCTCTAAGTCAATCAGGCCCTCAAAAACAACCTCATCCTGAACACCAAGCTGTTTCACATCAGTCTCGACCTCGGACTCCGCAGCAGCAACATCGACCCTAGTCTCATCTCCGATAGTAGCTAGAGGTACCTCATAACAAGATGGAACATCTGCACTCTGGTCATCTGGGATCTCCTCGGCCCAAATAGCAAAGTAAAGTCTGTGGACTTCAGCTGGTCCACATCCTTTCTAAATCCAATAATATCGGCCTTCAAGGTCGTCACCTCCTCAGTAACACCCTGTCCTCTCTCACAAACCTCTACTGTCGCTGTGAGGGCATCAATAGAATCCCTGAGAGGTGTCAGTGCAACAATAATAAATCTCTCAATCATCCAGGAAATCTCGGCCTCTAGCTGGGAGACACACATCAGTAGAATGGGCTAGGTGCCCCATCTTGAGAAGCATGACCTGAGTGATCCAAGGCCGATAAGTAGAGGTTCCAAAAATAGACCTAGAGGGAGGGGGAGTTCCAGAAGATCTAGGAGTGTCGGAAGGAGCAGAGCTAGAAATACTTGAAGGCCCAATGGCCGGAGTAGGCAATGATGCCTCTGCAGGTAACGTATTAATATCAACCTCCGGGGACATGTCCACTGGAGCTGCTCTTCCCTTATCAACCTCGTCCCGTGAGTACTCGTCCTCGATATGCCGGATGCCTGTAGAAGATGTGGGTGTAATTTCAATATCCCTCTTCTCATCTAGAGGAACTCTAGCCCGATGACATAATTCTATGATCAGTACTAGGAATGGAAGAGATGTCTGGTGCTGCTTGGCCCTCATGGCCATCTTCTGCTCGATGATCAAGCCCAAGTTTAGTCGCTTCCTAGCTATGATAGACCCAAGGCAGGCCGTCTTTGGGTGGCAGAGAATGGACTCATTCTGCGACGACTTGATCGTGTTAGTGATGAAGCCAAACCAATATCTAGCAACTTCATTTAGGTCTTTTTTCTGTATTAGCGCTCCAGCCTCTATCCACCATGGGGTGACGTCAGAAAGAAGAAAGGCTAGCCAACCCTTGATGTCATCCAGAGTCTTTGTTTTGATCAAACTCTGGTATTCGTGCATGAAATTTGTAGCCCTGTCAAACACAACATTTATGTCATCACTCCTACATTTGAATTTCTTCCATCGAACCATGACAAAGTCCACCGGCTTGAAGGCATTGACCTTCTTCTTCCCCTGATGTACTAAATCATCGTAAGCGGAGTAGAACTCCCAAACCCAGGTAGGGATGTATGGGCCACAGGGCCTGGTGAAGACCTCGAATCTGTGGAACTTGAGGGTGTCCCACACTACTGGATGTCTGTCCACCACACCATCTATGGACAATCTTTTTTTCTCTAAAATGGTCCTCAATCCCTCGTCCTTTAACCAATTGAGGGATCGGGGATGTAGACCATGTACTGGTGGTGCTGGTACCACTGTTTGTGCCGGAGCTGGATGAGGAGAATTCTGAGGCACCGGGATCCTAGACGGATCATGTCTCGCTTTGGAGCGAAGTTCTACTCTCCGGGCTTGTAATAGTTGGTCATCCTCAGGCTCGAAGATAGAATCCTGAGAGTCATATGATTTTTCCTCACAGTCGGAGCTGTACTCTAGTGTCTTTGTTATGGGTTCTTTACCATTTCCCTTTCCTCCCTTTGGAGGTAGCTTCTTGGCCCTAGCATTGGAATCATATGCTTCCTCTTTTATCACGACTCCGCGTGCCCGCTTTTGGGGCAGGATGCCACTATCAGTCAAATTTGTTCTAGCCATTCCTGCAAACGACATAGAAAAATGTTAGAAAACAATGCCAGAGAAATACAAAAAATATGTTGCAGAAAGACTCGCCAAACCGTTCGGTGAACCATCGAGTGACTTTGGCGAGCCGTATCGGGCTTGCCGAAAGTTATAGGGTAAAATTTTCAAACATTCCAGACAGGTCAGCGATGTTTAGGGTCATTCGCCATATCCCCGATACCAATCGATGAACTAGAAGTAGTCCACCGAAAGTTACAGTGTATTTTAGGGGTTAGGGGAGCAGAAAAGCGATCAAGAAGAATTTTCGGCGAGCATATGCATATCGCCAAAAGTTACAGAGTACAGAAAATATGTTGCAGAAAGGCTCACCGAACCGTTCGGCGAGTCGCTAAGTGACTTTGGCGAGCCATATCGGGCTTGCCGAAAGTTACAGGGTAAAATTTTCAAACATTCCAGACAGGTCGATGATGATTAGGGCCATTCGGCGTATCGCCGATACCGATCGGCGAACTAAGGAGTGTTTGGCGAACCACCGAACCATTTAGCGAGCTCGACTCAGCTTGCCAAACAGTCCAACGCGCCCGTTTTCAACCCAAATCTTCAAGATCAAGCCCGTAGCCCATGAAAACAAAATTAAACACCTACACTATGCAATTAAGGTCAGACCCATACGACTCATGCTCTCGGGGTACTCATACTTCTCCTATTTTGGCCAAAATTGGCCATTTGACATCTTTTGCCCTTAATAATGACGTCAAACGCTTCATCATTGGGCAAACTACATTATTTAGCACTAATAGGGGTTACTCATACTTCACCCCACTAGACCCAACACATTTTTACCGCAACCCAACAATTAAGACTTTATTTTAACAAGCAAGGACACAAAAATCAATTTTATACGATTAATTAGGCACAAATTCTATGTGATACGAGCAATCCAACAGTTATTAAACAATTAAAATTCAACACCCAACAATTATCAATCAACAATTTACCGATTTGCATGCAAGATCAACCACAAATGGAGTATGGGATTCGGAAAACCAACCTTTAATGCTGAAAATGAAAGATTGTAATGCTAGGAGGCAAAGTTCCACAAATCCGAGCATAAATTTTGCACGATATGAGAGTAGAAACAAGAAAATATGAAAGATCTAAAGTAAAATGTGATAGTACGGGAGTTGAAGAGTTGAGAAAATAAAAGAATTTTGAAATTTTAAATCGTTTGGCCTTTAAATCTTTTAGTTCGCACTCCATTCGGCGATATAAGTCGTGTCCGTCGAGCCACTCAGCGATGCACCGAGTGGTATTTTAGCTCACCCTGTTTTACAAGACTTTTAGTCATTTGGGTGGCCCTAACGGCGGTCAGAGTCGGGATCGCCGACCTCTTCGGTGAATCACCAACCAGACCTTTTGTTCGCCAAGTTTTATAGGGTTTCCCATTAAGCTGAGTGGTTCCAACGGCGGTCTAAGTCGGATACGCCGACCAGTTCGGCGTGTCACCGACTAGATTAATGGCTCACCAAATTACTTTTTTTCTAACACTTAAACTTTTAATCATGCGCATTCAACACCGTTATTCAAAAACAACACTTAAAACATTAAAAACTTGGATTGCCTACCAAGAAGCGCCTTATTTAACGTTGTGGCACGATGAAAAATACAAATTTAAGCCTCATTTTTGGGGTTGACCATTGTGTCACTAAGCAATCCCTCTTTTTGTCTTGGATTCAATTGGTTGAGATTTGACCCATTTTTGTTTCCAGCTACTTAATAGCAATCTTCATCTCTTTCAACACCTTGTCTGACCCTTCAACTTTGTTGAGAATGCGTGATAGTATATCTTATGTGACCACCTTCTGATTCCTTGGGCTTTTGATGCTCATAGGGTGGGACATACCTGTCTTTGTCACCCTCTCTCTCCTTCCAAGTGGCATTACGATCACGCCAATCTCTGTCACGGTCTCTCCATTCTTCATCTCTATTCCAACTCAGATTTCCACCTGGCCTTGGATAGTTTGGACCAAATCCTTCTCTTTGATTTGCAAGGAAGTTTACTTCCTCATTGAACAATGCCTCAAAATGTGCTTCATCGGGGTTTGCTCCACCAACACCCATAACATTAACACTCATCAAACCACTACCCATCACATTTTTCGACAACAAGTCTAGCTGGGTCATCATTTTTGCCATGTTTTGGTCTCTCTCTTGATCCCTTTTTATCTGCTCTTTTGTCATTCTAAAGGTGAGAGAAAACACTTGGTCTTCATGAGTATGCCATGCCTTATTGATCTTGGTCATGCAATCAAGGAGTTGAGACACCACTTCATAGGATTGTTGCATTATACCACCGGGAACAAGTTGATCAGCAACTACTTTGTTCACCGATAGACTCCTATAGAAGTGTTGCAACAACACTTCATTTGGAAGTCCATGAGTTGGGCATTGAAGCACCAACTTCTTAAATCTCAGCCACGTCTCGTGGATTGGTTCACCTTCCAAGCGTTTGAAACCTTGGATGCCATCCCTTAGAGTCATCATCTTCGATGGGGGAAAGAATCTCACTTGGAACGTTGTGGTAAGCTCATCCCAAGAGGGGATGTAGTCCCTTGGTAACTCAGATAACCATTTGATAGCTTCACCCATTAAAGAGAATGGAAACAACCTGAGATGGACTGATTCTTGCGATATGTTCTTAAATAAGAATGGACCACAAACATCCACAAAGTTCCTAATATGCTCATGGGGATCCTCATGAGCCAGCCCCTTATACAACCGTTTCAGTTGTAGGAGCTGAAGCATTGTGCTAGTGATGTGAAAAACAACATTTCCTTCGGCCGAAGGTAGACGTATTGCACAACACCACCCAATTGAACTGGGTCATTTACATCATTCAAATTTCCATTATCATCTTGGTGGCCCACTTGGCTACCATTACTCCCATTTACGCTCATCTCTTCTTCTACTCAAAACAAACAATAAGAATACACACTAAATTAAGTCAATTCAACTATAACACAAAGAGAACACAATTCAACTTCAATAATAGAATTCTAAACAACACCACTCCCTTGCAGCAACGCGATTTTGATAAAACTTCTCAAGTACACCTCATCTAATTCTTGGTGTAAATGATCGTTAATCAGTATAAAACTCAACTAAGAGTTGGGATCGAACCCACAAGGAGTGGTACGTGTTCAAATTCAATTATGAAGTACAAACATGGTCTAAGCGGTTATAGGTATAAAAATTATCGACGACATGCAAACAAATCTAAAGAGGTGACAACAAATGTTAGATTGGGGGGGGGTGGATTTGCAATTAACAGCTAAAGCAAGAACTAAAATAGAGGAAATAACATTATTAAGAAGAATTCTCGGGATCTGATAATTTATAAGCTAATTATACTATATGGGTAATTGAAATCTAACAATGATTTGCTGAAACATTGTGGGTAGGTTGGAATTTAAGTGCAATAGCTTTCTCTCAAAAAAATATTACGATTCAAGTGATTTCTTTCGAACATCAACAAGCTTAACAAGATAACCAGTCCACAACCTTAATGCATCCACTCTCTCAAGCTAGATGGGTAGGATTGGATTTAGGAATCACTCTCTCGAGCTGAACCCATATTAACCCAATACCCACAAATTATTAGTCAAACATTTTGGTTCCAGAACCTCTCTGTCGAGCAAGCTAAGAACAGAAAATTAGAATTTCATTTGCAACTACAATTCATAAATTAACACTCAACTAATAACTAAACCCACAATAAAATATCAATTTCATATCAATTAACAATACCCATACGATAATTAAGCAAATAAACACATGTTCACACCCCAATAATTGGGGTTTTAGCTACACATCATAAAAACATAGAAACGGTTACCAAATGCATTAGCCATGATCTGGGTATAAATTCTCAAGCCTTTACAATGGTCCAGATTGAACAAATTCAAAAAGCCACTTGCTAATCTTCAAGTTTGAGCCTCAAAACTTCAAAGTCTATAATGAAACTCTAAAACTAAAAGAGAACTCTATTGAATGATAACTTGATACTCAAAATTCATTTCAAATTTCAATTTATAGTTTCCCAACTTTTGGCCTGAAAAGCCATTGGGCGAGATAAGTCGGACCTCGTTGAACAAGTCGGCAATCCGCCGATTGTCTTCTTTCTTCACCATTTTTCCTTGACCTTTAGCATCTGAGGTCTTGTCACTTTGGGTGATCCAATTTGCTGTCACGTAACTGATCAGCGATCCGCTGAATGCCCATTTCTGTACCCAATTTGGTACTTCCCCAAGGTTGTCATGCTGGAACTTTGGGCGAGCTAGAGCAGCCACTCGGCGGCTCGTCGAGTGGTCTTGGCGATCACCTGGATCGCTTTTCTTCATTTCTTAATCTTGTTTGCTCCTTTTTGCCCAGTGGTGACCTTGCCTTGCTCCTTAGCCTTATATGCTGCAAATCAACACTTTAACATCTGTTTCGGGCATAAATTAGACATTTGAGGACGCTAAAACTATCAAAACCAAGCCCTAAATAAGTCCAAATCTCGGACTCATCACTTGACAAGAGAAAAAAATGGTAGGCAAGCTCCTCCTAGTGGTTCGAGCTCCAGTTTTCCAAAGCAAAACTGTTTTTATGCACTTTAAATTTGACATGATTAATAGGGTTCTTTTGATGTGGTTACCGGTATGTTTAAAGTATTTCACCTTGATGTTTATGCTTTGCTTGATCCAGGTGCTACTTTTTATTTTGTGACGCCATATGTGGCTATGAGGTTTCATGTTCTTCTGGATGTGTTGATAGACACTTTTTCCGTCTCTACACCTATTGGTGAATCTATTGTGGCTAAGAGAGTCTATAGAAATTGTCCCGTCTCCTTATCCCATAGAGTCACTCATGTTGATCTTATAGATCTTGATATGTTAGATTTTAATGTTATTCTTGATACGAATTGGCTCCATTCTTGTTGTGCTTTTGTTGATTGTAGGACCCGAGTGGTCAAGTTTCATTTCCTAATGAGCTCGTCCTAGAGTGGAAATGGGGAAATTCTATGCCTAAAGGTCATTTTTGTTTCTTGTTTTAAAGTTGGAAAAATGATTTCTAAGGGTTGCATATATCATCTTGTTCGGGTTAGGGATACAGATTCTGAAACCCCTATTCTTGAGTCGGTCCCTATTGTAAATGAGTTTCCAGAAGTATTTCCCAATGATCTACCCGATGTTCCTCCCGAAAGGGATATAGACTTTGGTATTGATCTTTTTCCCTGATACGCAACCTATCTTTATTTCTCCTTACTATATGGCTCCGACAAAACTTAAGGAAATAAAAGAAAAAATGAACGATTTGTTGGATAAGGGTTTCATTCAACCGAGTATCTCTCCATGAGGTGCTCCAATTTTGTTTGTTCGTAAGAAAGATGGCTCACTTCACATGTTTATTGACTATCGACAATTGAACAAGGTTACCATTAAGAATAAATATCCTCTTCCAATGAAAGATGATTTGTTTGATCAACTCGAATGAGCGAGCTACTTCTCTAAGATCGACCTCCGATCGGGCTATCACCAATTAAGGGTGAAGGAAGACGATTTTTCAAACTCGGTATGGTAATTATGAGTTTTTGGTTATGTCATTTGGTTTGACTAATACTCCGGCCTCATTTATGGACTTGCTGAATATGGTGTTTAGACAATACCTTGCTATTTTTGTAATTGTGTTTATCGATGACATCTTGATTTACTGAAGGAGTAAAGATGAGAATACCGATCATTTAAGGATTGTGTTGCAAGTCCTCAAGAACCAACACATCTTTGCAAAGTTTAGTAAATGTGAGTTTTGGTTAAGATCCATGTCTTTTCTTGGTCATATTATTTCTGGTAAGGATATTGAGGTAGATCCTAAGAAAATAGTTGCGGGTAAAAGTTTGCCTAGACCGCTATCCCCTTCAGATATTCAAAGTTTCTTGGGTTTGGCTAGTTATTATAGAAGGTTTGTTGAAGGGTTTTCTTCGATTGCCTCTCTATTGCCGGCATTGACCCAAAAGAAAGTTACATTCTTATGGTTGAAAGCGTATGGGAAGAGTTTTCAAGAGTTAAAAGATAGACTGACCTCCGCTCCGGTATTGACTCTATCGGAAGGATCCAATGGGTTTTTGTTTATTGTGACGCTTCAAGGATTGGACTAGGGTGTGCCCTTATGCAAAATGGGAAAGTTATTACTTATGCTTCATGGCAATGTAAGCTTCATGAAAAGAACTATCCTACCCATGATTTGGAACTAAAGGTGGTTGTGTTTGCCTTAAACATTTGGAGGCATTACCTATATGGTGTTCATGTTGATGTCTTTACTGACCACATGAGTTTGCAATATGTATTCAAGCAAAATAATCTAAATCTTTGCCAAATGAGGTGGCTTGAGTTCCTAAACGATTACGATATGAGTGTTCTCTATCACCTAAGTAAGGCGAATATGGTGGAAGATGCTCTTAGTCTATTATCAATGGTTAGTGTTGCTCCCATGGAGGAAGATATAAAAGAGTTAGTTTGTGATGTTCATAGGTTGGCCCGGTTGGATGTTCGATTGGTTGATTCCAATGAATGTGGTATTATGGTTCATAACAGTTTAGAATAATCTTTTGTGTCGGATGTGAAAGCCAAGCAACGTCTTGATCCAATTTCGGTTGAGTTGAAGGAAGCGGTGCTTAAAATGTCCATTGAGGCTTTCTCATGGTGTGCTTCAATATCAAGTTAGTTTGTGTGTTCCTAATGTTGATTAACTGAGAGAGCAAATCTTATTAGAAACCCATAGTTCTCGATATTCCATTCACCCGAGAGACACAAAGATGTACCATGACTTACGGAAAGTCTATTGGTGGAATGGAATGAAGAAAGATATTGCGGAATTTGTGCTAAATGTCCTAATTATCAACAATTGAAAGTTGAGCATCAAAAACCGGGAGGTTTGTCCCAAAATATTAGTATTCCTATTAAGAAGTGGGGAAATTTGAATATGGACTTCATTATTAGTTACCCCGCACCCGACGACAACACGACTCGATTTGGGTTATTGTAGACCATATGAAAAAGTTGGCTCATTTCATTCCCGTCAAGGTTTCTTATTTGGCGGAGGACTATGCTAAGTTATATTTGAGGGAAATGGTTAGGTTGCATGGAGTGCCCCTATACATTATCTCTGATCGTGCTACTTAATTCACTTCTCAATTTGAGAAGTCTTTCCAAAATGATCTTGGTACTCGTGTTAAGCTTTGTACGACCTTTCATCCTTAAACCGATGGGAAAATAGAGCGTACTATCCAAACTTCGGAAGATATGTTGAGAGCGCGTGTGATTGACTTCAAAGGTAATTGAGATGATCATTTGCCTTTGATTGAGTTTGCTTGTAATTATAGCTATCATTCAAGTATTGGTATGACTCCATTTGAGGCTCTTTATGGTAGGAGGTGTAGATCTCCTATAGGTTGGTTTGAAGTTGGTGAGATTGTTTTGATAGGTCCCGAATTATTACATGACACTATGGAGAAATTTTGGCTTATTAGAGAACGATTGAAAACGTCTCAAAGTCGACAATAGTCCTATGCCTATGTTAGAAAGAGAGACCTTGAGTTTGATGTACATGATTAGGTCTACTTGAAGATTTAACCCATGAAGGATGTAATGAGCTTTGGAAAGAAAGGGAAGCTTAGTCCCCGTTATGTGAGTCTATATCAGATTTTGAGGCGGATTGGTAAAGTTGCTTATGAACTTGATTTGCCTACTGACTTAGCATCTGTACATTCAGTTTTCCATTTCTCTTTGCTGAATAAATGTGTTTGTGATCTCACATCTATTGTGCCATTGGAGAGTCTTGATATAAAGGAAAGTCTTTCTTATGAAGAAGTTCCGGTTGAGATTTTGGACTGACAAGTTAGGAAGTTGAGAAATAAGAGAGTTGCATCCGTGAAAGTATTATGAAGGAATCAAAGAGTTGAGGGTACTACTTGGGAGGCGGAGGACAATATGATGTCCTGTTATCCCCATCTCTTTCCCTCTAATCCTATTCTAGCTTGAGGTATTTAGATCCTCATGGTTCATCCTTTTTGGTTACATGTGTCTTATTTTTTCTCATGTTTCCTCATGCATGCACGATCATGAAAACTTGATTTTTGAGAAAATGTGGTAACTTGATTGATTTCTTCAAGATTATGTGCATTTTAGTATGATTTGCATGTATACCTTATGAAATGATGTTTCAAATATATTTAACCTTGGATTTGATGTTCCTCCTTGATTATGTGTTGTTAATGAAGTTGCGTTCTTGTTGGCCTGTTAGATATCTCCCCTACCCTCATTATGTTACCTTGAGTCTCATTTGGGGATGAATGTTCCTAAGGGGGAGATATTGTAACACCTCGGAATTTAAAAATGGAAGAAAATAAAATTTTGGACAGAGGTCTAGTTTTACGGGTCCCATCTACAGACGGTAGATGGAAACCGTAGAAAGGGGGAAAATAAATTTGTTAAAAACAAGTCACATTACCCTTTGTACAACTCACCAGGATGGTTCATCATTCTATATATGAGTCGTAGTTAGTTCTCGTAGGTGAGTCCCAGACTTATTAAAATTTTAATGGTCAAAGTTGAGTAGGGTCTACGGACCGTAGAAGGGTTCCGTCAAATTTGGGTAAATTTTATGGTTCCAGTACTTGGTCTATGGTTGATCCGTAGGTCGAGTCGACAGTTATTTTTAAGGGAATTTTGGGTCTTTTCCTAATTGGTTTAAGCCAATATATGTCATTTTGTCTTCTACCCTAAGCCCCATATAAAACATTAATCCCCCAATTTTCCCATTTTCAACTCATTCTCCTAAATTCCCTATAGTTGACCGAATTCACTCCCCAAACCCTCTCAAGATTAAGGAAGAAGAAGAAGATCTAGGGTTCATCCATGTCTCCAATCCTCTATTATCTTGGGGCTTCTAGCATCAAGGTATGTGTGTATTCACCCATGAAGTCCTTTGCTCCATGGGGTCCCCAAGGATTTTAATTTCCCAATTCAATCTCTAATTGATCAAATTAGGATTTCAGTTTAATAAATGTGGGTTTCAACTTAGTATGAGTGATTATTGTTGATTAAGTCTTCTAATATATTATTTGATGTTAATCTATGATATTTAGTTGAAAATGCATTTATCTATGCCTAAATTATGCTTTTTAACCATGATCCTATGATGAACCCATGAATTATGGATTATGAATTTTGAAGATATACATGTGTTTATAAAATAATTATAAATGCTTTTGGGTTGCTTTGAAAGAAAAGTATCAATGCTATTATGAAAGGATTTCTCACTTACTATGATGATCATGATCATGAAAGGTATTTCTCACAAATAAACTCACATTGGTGAAAGGTTTTCTCATACATGTTGAATTATGTTTAAGGAGTTATTCTATGTTTTGATCTCAATAGTATGGATTGGTATTGATCATTGATTTTTCTATGTTAAAATGATAATTGATTTTATCTATTCTGTTGAGATTTGGACTTAACACCGAGAGGGATTCGAGGTAGAGGCTCAAGTAGGGCAGTCTCTAGTAGAAACCTCTAGTCCCAAACTACGTGCCCCCGTAGGATGTCCTTAATGACCTAGCTAGTGGATCCACTGTAGCAAATGATGATATGTATGGATTCTACCTTGGCAAGTAGATTTTCATTCTTTCGGTATGAGGGATATACCAAATTCCATGATATAGCTCTCATGGTCTTATTGTTGGTTAAAGCTAATATCCCACAAAATAATTATGTTTTCTTCAAAACTTTTCTTATGTCTGTTATGTTAATGTATTTGACTATGTTTCATGATTTTCATGTGATTTCTTCTCTAAAAGTTCATAAATGTTTCATTATGATCATGCCTACACGTTTTAAGTCATTTATGTCATCATGCCTATGTTTATGCATATTGCCTCATACTTAGTATATTCCATGAACTAATGCATACTTGTGCCTACATTGTTTCATTAATGTCGGATTCGTTTCTCCTACCTCTTATACCCGTGGCTAATTGGTTTCATTGACTTCGTGGAGTGGTGAGTCCTCATATTCCAATGACCGAGATGCCTTTATTGCTTTATGTCATTTTCATTTAAGAGTTTATATGTGATGTATGAGTTACGTCCCAATCACTTTCCTTATGATGTATTGGATGGCTATTGAGACTTATGTTAGACTTCTGCTTTTGTTAAACTCTTTTGATGTATAAAATGTTATTTTTAAAGTCTTTATTTCTATTATCTTGTATGATGTATGTTAAATGACTTCTGTAGGGTCTCCTGGGGTCGTATATGCCATGTCACGTCTAGGGTGTACTTTGGGTCGTGACAAAATAGTGGTGTTTTTTCCTTTTGTGAAGTGAAGTAAGAAAAATGTTAAGTGTGAAAAATATTGTAGTGGGTAGTAGTGAATTAAAGAGAGTTGAAACAAAAAAAATATTCGAAGTCTTCAACTATATTCACTATATACAAAAGAGAGTATTTACATGTTGAAGAATGATGTTCTTTTGTGGAGCTTTGGACTCTTCAATGAAATCGAAGTTGCTTGAGTTGTATCCTGAAGGGTACAAGTCAAGAGTATTATTGTTGGATTGGTGTAGATTTTGCCGCAGTGGGCTTGAATCTCCTTAAAGAAAGTGATACATCTGCGCCTCAGCCTGAGTACTTTTTATTCCTTTTTTGTTCATTTTATTTTCAACTGTAATTTATTATATTTGTGGTATATTACACTAACCATAGGATTCCAAGAATACTTAACAGCAGCAACAATGACTCTATACGTCCAAACCCTCCAACCAAAAAAAGAAATTTTGAAAGGTAAACTATGCACCCAAATCTTCTTATAATCTTCTGAAACCCTACACTTGAGGATCTCCAAGCCGATTTAATAGTAAATTTACATGTACTAGTCTTAATCCACCATGGCTTATCCACCTGATTAGTTTGTCTAACATGGCTCATATTTAATATGACATGCTCCAATGGTCCTGCATTAATTAAAATCTCAACCATCTTCTTTTAGAAAGCTATCAGTATCACCCAATTAGTGACAACCCTGCACTGCTATATGTAGAGAAAATAAAGGACCAAGATTTGTCCAATTATCAAATCAAAAAGTAGAAGATCCTCTATTTGGTTCCCACAACATATTATGTTCGAACACTTCTCTATTTTCCAACATGTATTTCCACACTTGTGAGCCTCTATTCTGTTGAACAATTGTAGGGATCTGCTTCTTTGATTTATTCCACACAAAGTTTGTCCATAAGGATTTTTGAGTTTTAAATTTTCACCATAGTTTAGCATACATTGCTTTATACACATCAGCCATAGATCTAAAATGCAAACCACATTCAATTTTTGGTAAGCAAATCTTCTCCCAAGCAACCTTATGTTTGCTCTTACCTGTTAGCTTGTTACTCCAAAAGAATTTTGCAAAATTCACGTGGAGATCTTTTTACACACATTTAGGAGGGACAAAAGAAAATAAAACATGTATAGGTATATTTTGTAAAACACAAGACAATAACACTTCTTTCCCACCAACAAAGATCATATTACCTTTTTAGGCATGTAGCTTATCCTTCACTATCATAATCTCTTCATAGTGTTCCTTTCTTTCTCTAGCATGAGTAATGATAAATCCTAGATATTTCAAGGGGAACTGGCTCTTAGAAATGCTGGTACATTCCTCCACCAAAATTCTTATCTTGCAGCTGTATGATGTGGGGTCAAAATACATATTTTTAATTATTATTTGCCTCACATTTATTATTTATATTTGTCCTTTTTGAGCAGAAATTTTATAAATTGTGCTAAATAATATATTTTATTTATAGGATTAAATTGATGGAAAAATAAAAAAATTTAGAGCTAAAACGAATTAAAAATAAAAGATTTAAGAAGGAAATCAAGCAGACAGTTTAATGGATTAAAGTGAATAAAATATTATATTTATATAAGGTGCATATTGTTGCAAATTGAGAATTGCAAAAGAATAAGCTGCCACGTGACATTCTCTCAAGGCACTGGCCAATTGATGCATGGCAGTGCATAATCAATAATTTGAGGCGGTTTCAACTTTCACGCGGACAGCTCATGCGGCGGAAAAAAAGGAATCCAATTCCTTTTAGTTTTGGATTCCTAATTTAATTTGTACTCAATTATTTTATTTAGGGTTTTCTATATGTATAAATTGTCCATAAAAAGAATTATTTTGAGGAGAGATCATTGAGAGGAAATACTTTTTAGGGTTCTTTTCTTCTTCTTTTTCTTATTTAGAGAGAGACTTTATTACTTTAGTTCTACTTTGTGACTTTGGATTTTATTTTTGAAAACCTAGCAATTCTTGACTTCCTAAGTTGGTTTTGAAGGTTTTGGTTTTGAAATTCAAGTTGAAATTCCGGGTTTGTTATTCTCAATTACGTAAGTTCATAATTCTTTCATCTCAAACAATGAATTGTGTTCATATGATTATGGGTAACTAAACTCCACAACTAGGATTGTGGGAACCATGAGCGATTAACAAAGTATGAATAGTAAATAAACAATTCTTGAATAGTGTTTTGCATGCATTGATAATTCTTTCGTTTAAAAGACTTTTAACGGTGCGCAACGTTAGAATTCGCCTTGTTGCTACTTGCCGGACCAATGAGGTAATCAACAAGAAAAGAATTATCAACATAGATTTA
>JAJOOO010024782.1:0-21224 GCA_029582685.1 Solanum piurae
CTAAGTGGATCCACTAGTCTATGCTAAAAGCATCTTAAGGAGTCATCTAAAAAGAATGATCCTTTACTACCCATGATGGCTACATGATTTATGGAGACGTGAGTTATCTGAACTCAAATTCGTCCCCATATCAGTGCTCAATACTACTCCCAAAATATATTTTAGCTCATATGTTCGTAAAAACAAAACTCTTTCTTTGGTTTGAGATAATTACTCAAAAATTTAGCTTAAAATCTCTCTTGAAAATCTCAGTTTCCTTTCTTGCTCAAATGTGAAAATATTTACTCTTTAACTGAAAACTAGCTCAAAGGCTCTTTTGGAAATCAAGGTTTCCTTTCTTCTTTAAATGTGAAAACAATTTACTCTTTGGGAATACATAGTCCCGATATACTCTTTTGAAGACATGAACTTTAAACTTTGCTCTTTACTAAACTCAAACTCAAGTCTTAAAACAAAGTTAAAACATATGTAAAAGACTTTCGGAAAACTTTAAGAACTTCTCTTGACTTAACTCTTGACTTGACTCTTAACTTCACTTTACTTGGATCTTAACTTCTCTTGGCTTGACTCTTGACTTAACTCTTGACTTGACTCTTAACTTTCCTTGAATTGAATTATGGATTCAAGGATTAAGATTTGTGATAGAAAAGATCTCATGATGTTTAGGAATGATTTTAGATAGCTAAACATGAGAAAAGATCAAATTATCAAAATCCGGGAATGGGTCCGCACGCGGAGAAGCATTTAAATTTTGTTTTTGAAAATAACTTTTGAGGCAGAACGGTCTGTGATCGCTTTGCGACGCGAAACGAATTTTCCCAAAACTGGGAAGCAGCTCCACGATGTGGAGGGAGTGTTAAATTTCAACCGATAAAATTTCTTCTTCGTTTTCCAGCCCCAATTCGCCCAAACTCGATTCTTTTTCTCAAATTCTTTTTAGATACAGATACCCAACAAATGTACCTAAGAACCTAACTTGAAACGATTCTATAATTCGACGTAACAATCTCAGAAACTTCTCAATATCAGCCCAATTCAAGAACGACATCAAAATCAATAATAGATATCAAAAACATCAACTTTCAAACTCTTTTAGGACGAATCCATGTTGAAATAAATATGTTTGGCACGTGGGTGAACGAACCCAACATTATGAAAGCCTCACATACCTTGTAGGGATCACCTCAGACGAAATCCACAAGCGATTCTTGAAGATCTTGACAATTCTTGCTCCTTCTCCTCTCTTCTCTTCTTCTTTTCTCTTCTCTCAAAACCCCAACTTGTTTCTCAAAAGCGTAAACTGAATCCAATCAGTTTAGACCCCAACTTAATTACCAAAAATAAAATTAATTAATTGGGTGGTGAAAAGACCATAATGCCCTTCTAAAATCCGGATTGGACTTTCCTTATCCAAACAACCCAACTTCCAAAGGGAATATCTCACTCATACGAACTCGGAATCGCGCAAACTTGGCGGCGTTGGAAATATCATTCCAAGAGCTTTCCTACCATATCTGGAAGTGCTCCTAACTCATCCTGAGTTAGAAGTTACGGCCGTTTGAAGTTGACCAAAAACTCACTTTTTCCTAACTTAGGTAAATTTTCAGATTTTTTCTTCTTTCCAAAAATGACTATTTCCAATTATTAGCTTCTTCCTAGCCATTTCAAATTGCGAGATGCTACAATAATCATAAACAAGGATTGTGCCATTGTCTTTAGAAAATTGTACCACTTTAGTCAGCTGCACCCCTGATGCTGCCAAATCAGTTGGATTATTTCAACCATTTGTATTAATTAAGTTCTAGTTTGTTTGTGAATATGGATTGATTATGTTATATTTCGTAATACTATTATATTTAAACAATTTAGTTAGTATTCTCATTTAAAATTTACACATGAAAGATTCATTATCTTGAATCAAACAAAGAAAGTTGTACATGCATTTATCTATTATAAATAAATATGATTTTTTTCAAGTGTACCCCATGAAATTGACAACGATACATTATCCATATTAAAGAAGACATATGTTAATCAATATTTCTACATTATGAAATACAATTTTTATTCGGAAACAACATCTTGATATGCATGTGGATATAAAGAGGAGACTATAGTTTCTTAAAAATAAGACACAAACTTTAAGATATGAAACATTTACAAACATAATCAATGTTTACCTATAAACTATATGCTATTGAAATATTAAAACAATAAGGAAAGTGTCACACTGAGTATAAGATATATGAGAACTACATAAGAAAAATGTTATATCGATCCAATTGACTGTTTATAGCTACAAACAATTACCCTTTCCTAAATTTAGTCACTTATTACTTACATGTTTTAGCATCATCTATATCATTTTAAAAAATTGTACTAATTAACATGGGACACACGTATAAAGCACGTGTCCAAAAACTAGTCTGATAGAAAAAGGTCATGTGTGAAATGTAGAGTGAAGATATCAATTTTAGATGAGGTAAGAAGAGGTAGTGCATTGTCCATGAATGAAATAAACCTAGTATCAGACCAACCATGGTGGGAGCGGTAACAATGGAGGTTATGGATACAAGTCCACAAATATTGCCAACGTTTAGAGAGAATAGTTGTTGTGCAAGCATCTGCGATTTTAGAAAGAATTTCAACAATTAGAGAGTCTGGCAATGCACTCATCCAATCAATTCCAATTTCTGCCTCAATCTTGTCTGGGGATTGGTCTTGCTCCCCCATCACATCACACTCATTTTTTCCTTTCAATCAGGAGCTATTTTCAAGCATCGTCTCACTTAATTAACTCCAACGTATCTGTTGAACACAAACATACATATATCTTTGTTAGACAGACAAGCGACTCCATCTCCTGTTAGATTTTTTATCTCTCTAGGACTCTTATATATATACCTTTCAACTTTGTCATTTTAAACTCATATATACCTTTATCGTCACAAAAACTCATGTATTTGATTTTTCACACATAAATTATTTTTTGAATTCTTTGATTATTATTATTATTTGAGTTTCTTATTCTTATTTATTTTTTCTTTCAATCTTTAGTGTAAAAATAAGAGAAATAAAAAGAAAGAAGTGTGAATGAAAAAAGAGAAAAGATATTTAAAACTAATTTTCTATATTGTAATTTAGTTTTTATCTGTAAAATAATTTGAGGCATCTATAATAATTTAATAAATAAATTTGACCATCAAATTAATAAATTCAAATTAGTCGTTGAATTAAAAGTAAAAAAAGCATGTGAGAAGGATCAAATATACCATTAAATGGATTAATTTTTTTCAATAAAAATATATTTTTTCACTTCCGTTAGAAGAAAAATGGTATATGTGAGCCACCTATGTAACAATAGGGGCATATATAAATCACTTTTATAACGAGGGGTATATCAGCTCTAAATTGCAAAATTGAGAGATATATCAGCTTTTTACCCCTTTTTAAAAATAAAAATAAAATAAAAATAAAAGTAGGTTAAACAAACTGAAACATATGAATAATTTCTTCTATTGAATTAATTTTATTAATTATACTTTGAAAATCTATCATTCTTGATTGTGGTCATACCTTAATTTTACAAGGACTAGTAAGCAACCTAAGGGTCCAATGCACTCCCGAGCCATTCAGGTCTCGTGCGAATCATCCAACTAAGTCATAAATTATTTTTCAAATCTAGTCTAACCATCAAAACTTTAATTCAAGTTCATTTATTATTATGCTGACTTTGATCAAACTTTCATTTTTCAAAATCATAGAATTTGATGTATTTTTCTAAAACACATTTGATTGCTTTGAGAACCATATCACACATCTCACAAGTCAAAATTTGCAAAAACAAAATTATTAAAAGGGTCTTTTAGAAGAAAAGGACCCAAATAGTCAAAATGACAGTATAGATCGACGTATACACCTTTTTGGGAAAAAAAAATGGGATAGAAAAAAAGAAAATGAGAAAAAGATTACAATCTGGAAACTGCTCAACATCTCCTCTTCTATGACTCTATTTATTACTTTCCGCGTTTTAAAAAGAATAACCTATTTTAATTTGACATAAAATTTAAAAAAATAAAAAGATATTTTTAGTCTTGTGGTCTTAAATTAAAGTTATGCAATATATTAAAATATTCTTTAATTTTGTGGCCTTAAACATGCTACGTAAAAAAACTGAAATTAAAGTGTTGCCGAAAAAAATGATCATTCTTTTTTAAACATACTAAAAAATAATAATAGTAGGTCACTCTTTTTTAAACGGTCTATATATATATATATAAATATTGCCTTTCGCTTACATATACATACAATAAAAGAAGAAGAAGATAATGACATTAATAAGCTCCATGACATAACTTCATGGGACTCCATATCAGAGTCGTTTATGTCCCCAAAAGATAATCTACCAAAAAAAAAATCTTGATAAGATAAAACTTCTTTTCTTTATTTTTCTCTCTCTCTTTCAAAGAAAGGAAGGATAGAAAATCAATTTATGTTAAATATATGATAAATTTATTGAAATATCATTTTCTATTCGTTTGATCATGTGAAATGAAATAGTGATATTAAGTTGAAGTTTTGTTTGAATATGCTATTTAAATTTTAAAGTTGTATTTTTTTGCTAATAAACATAAAATCTCATAAATTAACTATTAAGATAACTCCAATTGGTTATACAATCTTACCAAATAAGCAAAAGTTCAAAAACAAAAATATAATACACAGCTATTACAAAGTTATTCTAAAAAAAGATACAACATTTATTGATCGAACTTTAGTTCAATAAAATAGTAAAATTGAACACGAATTGTAGTGTACTACTCCTTTATATAATTCTCTCACATAGTACTGACTATTGACAATCTCATCACATTCATCATGCATTTCTCAATATAAATGATTTAAAGGTTGCTAAGAGTAATAATATCAATTATAAATTTTAATTGGTGAGAGTAATAGTTATATCTGATATAAATGGTTTAAAGGTTTGTAAGAGTAACAATATCAGCTATAATATTGTTTACATATAAAATAAATGATTATAAAATATAAAACGATGGACTTTTATTTTTACGAAATACAAACTAGTAGGTCAATTTTTATATTTGAAAAATATAAAATTAAATATTCAAACACCAATTTTATTTCATAATTTTAAATTATGAGATAAAATCACATGTCCAAGAGCTAACTAAGAGGGTGTTTGGATTGGCTTAAAAATTGGTCAAACATACTTTTAAGTCAGTTTTTGACTTCTGAAAGTGTTTGGTAAATATAAAAAATAACTTAAAATAAGTCAAAAATAACTTAGAATAAGTTAGAAAGTGTTTGACAAGGTAAAAAATGACTTAAAATAAGTCAAAAACCAAAAGTAAGTACCCCTACTTTTTATTTTTTGACTTAAAAGTCATTTCAATTTGACTTTTTATTTTTGATTTGCTATTTTTTAAAGTCAATCCAAACGGGCTCTAAGGGTGTGTTTGGTATGAAGGAAAACATTTTCTGGAAAATATTTTCTACTCACCAACCAAACATGAGAAAATAAGTCAAAAATCTACTTGTTTTCCAGGAAAACATTTTCCTATATGTTTTCCATGGAAAACATTTTCCTTCATACCAAACGAAAATATTTTCCGGAAAAGATTTTTTAGTGTTTGCTTTATGAATGAAAAAATGTTTTTGAGAAAATATCTTTTATTTTTACTAGAGAGTAGAAAATAAATTTTGAAATTGAAAATATTTTTTAAAAAGAAACTGAAATTTTTTTGGGGGTGGGAGTTGAGTGGGGGTGGGGGGGTAGGGGTGAAAAAATAAAAATTTGAAGTTGAAATTTTTCTTAAAAAGCAAACTTAAATTATTATTTTTGGGGGAGTCGGTCGAGGGTAGGGCTGAAAAATAAAATTTTGAAGTTGAAATTTTTTTTTTAAAAAAATCTTTTTTTTTGGGAGGGGGGGGAGGGGGTCGAGGGTAGGGGTGAAAAAATAAAATTTTGAAGTTGAAAAATATTTTTTAAAAATAAAATTAATTTTTTGGGGAGCTGGTTGGGGGTGGAGGGAGGGTTGAGGGTAGGGGTGAAAAAATAAAAAAATTGGAGTAGAAAATATTTTTTAAAAACAAACTTAAATTTTATTTTTGGAGGGGGTGGGGTGGAGTGGAGTAAAAAAATAAAAAACTGGCATTGAAAATATCTTTTAAAAACAATTTTTATTTAATTTTTTGGGGGGGAGGGGGGGGGCCTTGTAGGGGGTGTAAGGGTGATGGTGGGGTAAAAAAAAATGAAGTTAAAAATATTTTTTAAAAACAAGATTTAAACCACCACCCCCCCCCACCCCCCCGCGGTTTGAGGGTAGAGACAAACTAAATTATTTTTTTCTAACAAAAAATATTGTAATTTGAAGTTGAAGGAGAGTTTTGGAAAATGTTTTCCTTAATTTTGGAAGGGAAGTCATTTTTTTAAAATTTAAAGAAAATGAGTTGATTTGGAAAATATTTTTCAAACCTTTTAACCCAACCAAACATGAGAAAAATGTTTTCCTTCGGACCAAACACACCCTAAGTCATTACTTTGTAAGAGTAGAAAGATTACTTTTGTTTTTGGCTGCTTGTGTTTGGAGTGGACAGGAAGTGTTTTTTCACATGTATGTATCACCCACTTTTCTTGGTTAGCAAATATACTTGGGGTTCAAGTAAAACCAGGCCCAAATCCTTTTTAGCATTTGGACTATATAACCAAATCCCAGGCCCAACTTTCTCTATTTATTTCTCTCTCTCCAATAATCAAATCGCTGCAAACGTTCACCGCTAACCTTTTCAGCCGCCGAGTTCCTCAAAATATCTTTTTTCGCCCAAATTCAATCGTAAAGTTCCTCTCTTTCTCTCTCTGCCTTCCTGTTTTTCACGACGCAAAACCCTAATCATGATTTATTTAGCGGTAGAGTATAGGGTTTCAACTTTCTGGTTTTGTCCTATTGGATGTATCAAGTTTAATTTGTCTTCTTATAATCTCTCCTGAATTGTTTTCTGATTATTTTTCGTTTGTTGTCCGGTAATTTTTCGAAATGAAAATGAAGAAAAAAAGAGTTCAAAGATGAAATTTTTATTTAGTTCTAGATTTCTGGTTATTAATTAGATTATCTTTATCTTGTTGTCTGGTAATTTTTTGAATGAAACCGAAAACAAAAGAAAAGATGAAGATTTTATTTAGTTCCATTTTCTGTTTCTTAATTTGATGGATTTGGTGTCTGTTTATTAGTGTTATTGAGTATTTTTCGAATGAAGGAAATAAAAAAACAAAGAAAAGATTTAGTTCAAAGATTAAAATTTTATTTAGTTCTTGGCACCTAAATTTCGAATGATTTTTTTATTCGAAACTAGCATTTAGAGAACTTTCCATTGCATACTTTTCATCTCAAGTAAATACACAGCTGAATGGATATAGAGGATTCATAAAGTTGAATCCAGCTAGTTTAGTATTGAGGGTAGAGTCTATTAATTGAACATCATATTAGCGTAGAATTCTCTGTAGTTATCTTCCTTTGTTAATATTTGTGTCATTTTTGGTTATTGACAGATCTTTCAAGCTCCAAGCAATTCTGTTTTTTACAAGCAATGGCAACTAGTGAGTAATTAGTCAATTGCCAAATTGGATATTAACTTTGTTAAGTTATTTTTCTAATGATTTTTACATAATTGCAGGGCTTCAATTTGAAAATTCATGTGAAATTGGAGTTTTCTCAAAGCTGACCAATGCATATTGCTTGGTAGCTATTGGGGGTTCTGAAAACTTCTACAGGTTTGTTTTTTCAATCTTCGAGTCACCTGTTTCTTAATAGTATTTGGTAATATTGGAAAGTTATTTAGTTTGAAACTAAAAGATTTGAAAAAGAAACATTGGAGCTAAGCATTCAGAATTTCCAAGATGAGAACAAGGAAATCAGAAATAAAGATTGAATAAGTACGTGAGCTAGGAATATGGGAAACGACAATCAAGAAAGTGGGAAAAGGATAGTGTTTTCCTCGGTTCACTATTTAGCAACTTTAAAATTGACTCCAATGTCTAGGCACAAAAATAAAAGTTGTACCACATTGTTATAATCTAGTTTTCGGTTTCTCAACTCAGCGAAAATGATGTGATCTGTATATTTTTTCCAGCACATTTGAGTCCGAGCTATCAGGCATTATCCCAGTGATCAAAACCTCTATTGGAGGAACGAGGATAATTGGAAGACTCTGTGCTGGTACTTGACAACAACTCTGGCTATCTTGGAAATTTAATGTCTAGTTTCTCAGTGATCTCTATTGGTTAACTAATTTCACTTCTCTGACTTTGTGCAGGAAACAAAAATGGTCTTCTCTTGCCTCACACTACTACAGATCAAGGTAATAATATCTTTCTTATCTACAAAAATGGTCTTCTCTTCTCCATGCTCTAGAAATATCTTTCTTATCTGCGATAATGTGATTAACAGTAATTTCAACAAGTTTTGCACTTGTAAATCTTTGAGATAGAGATCTGTAACTGAACTAGTATTCAATCTGTAGAAATCCATGTTTATGTGCATCGTGTTATTTTTAATTTACAATGCTATCCTGGTATTCCATCAGGTACTTATGTTTTATCTCTTCTGTGGTATGAACCCTGGTATCAGAGGTTCACACCCACTTCATGGCCACACCCTTGGGGCTCCTGGGTGTGTTATACCGTTGTTTGTTATGATGATAAGTCTTAGAGATAATTTTGGTGGTTTAATCATCTGTTATACTTGATCCCTACATATGTATTACCTATATTTTTTTGTCCTTGTGTATGTAGTATGTACCACCTTTCTTGACTTATTTGTTTTTCAATTAGGTTTATCATATGAACTTAGATCATGTTTGGGTTGACTGATTTCAAATTGGAGAATTTGATAACAATTTTTATTGCCTATGTTAAACTTGACAATATGTAATTGTCTTTACAACAAAATAAGGGTTTGGACCTTCAAAAGAAAAAACAAGGGCTCACCTAAATTGATGGAAGTTCTGAATCCATGAAATATGGCAAAAAGCATAACAATTCCTTGTGTAGCATTCGTGGTTTTATATTTCCTTTTAATTTATGTAGTAGGAGCAATTGATTGACAACAATAGTGAAAATGAGAATGCGTCAAAAAAACTTGAACATACTAGTCCTTAATTATCACTCGATATCCCATGCTCATTCAGTGTGACAGAAGTTTTGCGTGAAATATTTAAATTCTTCCCTCACTAAAGCTGAATTGACTCCTATCTGCTCACATCTTTGACTTTGGTTCTGCCTTTTTATTTATGTTTCTGCTGGTAGAACTTCAGCACTTGAGGAACAGTCTGCCAGATGGAGTTGTGGTCCAGCGCATTGATGAGCGATTATCTGCCCTGGGCAACTGCATAGTTTGCAATGATCATGTTGCTCTGACACATACGGATCTTGACAAGGTAATTAATCTGTTTGGCTACTTTTTGCTGCAAATTGGAATGATATTGTGTAGATCTCTGATGCTTATTCCCCTCCCTGTTTATTAATGTCGAGGCATAAGCCAATTATTGTGTATTTTTGGATACACATGGTCGGCATCTCGTCTATAGTTTGTCTTATATAGAGAACTCAATAACTCGTGAGATTAAACAAGTTAATCCTTGTCATAGAGTATTGCATTAGTGTGTTGTTCCAATGTTCAGGAATGTGTAATGGGTGAAAAGTTCTTCACAGATTATAGTCTCTACTAATGCAGTATAATGCTACAATGTCTGTTGAAGTTCTCTGCCTTATATTTTGCTCAACTTTGTTTATTTTACTCCTAGGTCAAGTGTTTATGCTCCTCATATTAGTGCCCTCATCCTTTACTTTTCGCGTTCTAATCCTATTGTTTTTACCTCAACTAGTTGCAAGTGCTCTTCTCATCATTTGATTAATTGGGTTCTGTGACCTAAGATTGTCAAATGTTATTTTTGTCAGGAAACCGAAGAGATGATTGCTGATGTTCTTGGTGTGGAAGTTTTCAGGCAAACAATAGCAGGGAATATTCTTGTTGGCAGCTATTGTGCTATCTCAAACACAGGAGGTTTGGTAAGTAGTCAATCTTAAATGGAGGGAACCGGGGGATGGGAGGAACAATCCAAATGCATAAGAAGTGTTTTCACAATACTATTATCACTTAATCATTCAGTTAATTATGTGCATTGTCACACCAGTTTGTCACTTATGTAAACATTGGGTACCGGTTGTTTTCACCATGTGATAACTACAACTTGTTACAGGTGTTGGAGCTAAAATAGAAATATGTTGTTTCGTTGCCTCATTTCACCAAGACTTCTTTTTGGAGCAGGTACATCCTCATACGTCCATTGAAGACTTGGATGAGCTTTCAACTCTTCTTCAGGTTCCTCTGGTTGCAGGAACAGTGAACCGCGGTAGTGAAGTGATTGGTGCTGGATTGACTGTCAATGACTGGACAGCATTTACTGGCTCGGACACTACTGCAACAGAGCTATCTGTTATTGAAAGTGTTTTCAAGCTGAGAGAGGCTCAACCTACTGCTATTGTTGATGAGATGAGGAAGTCATTGATCGACAGTTATGTCTAAGTTATTATTTAAATTGCATGTACTACAAAATTCTGGGTGGAAGTTTGAGTTGCTGCTTTAATTTTGTGTTTCCTATGTTAAAAGGTCTCACTTGATAATATGCAGATTTATGTTTTTAATCTTAATTGCGTTTTCTGTTTTTCAAGTGTATAATGTAGTACATTTGAGTATAAGAAATCTTTATCTCCATTGTGTTTTATTTTAAGTTTAAAATATTGCACATGACTTATGGCCAGTTGACTCACTACAAGTACTTACGTATCATCTTATTGAAGTGGGATAAGAACGTACGTGTGCTAGCTTTGAACATGGTAAAAGTCTTAAAGGGCAACAATGTTTTTAAATTAGTTAATTTCTACATCTATAATCTCTGCATTATTAATTCAGATTCATTGCATAACAATCTTGATAATGAACACCCTTGATAAAAGGTCATCATTTAACACGGATTCCTAATAAAATTATTGTGTAAAAAAGCAATTTAAAAAAAAAAAACATGTATATTTACACTATGCCGACCATGATTAACAAAAATACAAAGTAAACATCAATTTGAGACATGGAGTAAGCCTTAATCAACCACCATAGTCCAAAACCTAAACCAAATAAAGCCTTAAAATCCTGCACAAATGCTATGTCACTGGCAAAGCTAGCTAGGGGTCTATACACACTACATCTCCGTCATCTAGGAGGCATTCATCAGAATCATAAGTACTTCCACAAGTAGATTGCACTTTTTGGAGAAAACATTCCAACCGTTCAGGAGTAAACCAGTATTCTGTCATCTATGAAACAGCACCAAATTGCAAAAAACATCCCATTATAATGAGGATTACACAATTTCTTGATATGTAAAAGGTATAGAACTGGTATCAAAGTATCAGAGAGAGGAACTCACGAAGTATGGGTAGCCTTTTGAAATGCTGAAATTTTCTGGAGCACTCTCTAAGAAGAGGTTTATATAGTACAAAACAAAATTGCCACAGTCTTCATCATTTCTCTGCTGCGGAACCTGAAACTTTTTATATGAGCAAGCATCGCAAAAGGACTGAGATTAGACGACAGAGACAACATATTATCACCTTTGGAATCATTAGAGGGATTTTCATGATCTGGTCCTTTGTTTCTGGCCTCTGTTCTGCCTTGAATAGGTCTACAACAAATCTGCAACAGGAACACTGCTATCTTAATGGTATCATTTCAAAGTAAGCCCAGAATGGGACATTAGGCTGAGAAAAAAATATACTTTCTGATCCCAGGGTCAAATCTCTCAGGGTTCGCCATGTGCAAAGAATCAAGCAACAACATACAAGGACTTCTTTCTTTAGATTGTAAACTTTCACCAAGGTGACAAAAGATCAGGAGACTCCAGTGACCCCTGGCAATGTGGGGATTCAGTCAGAGACATATCTAATTCTGCATCATACATCTAGTACATATGAAGAAATACTTACCAGAGAACAATGGGAACAAAAACATACTCTTTTGAGAATATCTTCTTTTTCGCAATCCAGTTCAACACCTTAGCTTTGTGAGAACGTTCTGAGTACAAGGAGAACCACAAGCTGTCAAGGTACGTAAATGTGTTTCTCCTATCTTCCGGATGCAATTTCCATATGCTCCTATATAAACCACCAAAAGTTAGGCTTACAAAAAAAGTGATAAGAGTTTGTGTACCAAAGAAATATGGAGGTCTTAACATTAAGGGGTGTAGGAATTGGAATGTAGCTTCAGTGGGGAAACTGATCTGGCAGCTTGCTTTAAAGGAAGACTCGCTATGGGTAAAATGGGTACATAGAATCTACTTTAGGACAGATATCAATATCTGGAATCACAGGCTCCCTTGGATTGTAGCTGGTATTGGAGAAAATTGAATTCACTGAAAAACAGAATGAGAGAGTGGTATGCTCAGGGATGTTACAACCTCACTGCAAAAGGAACTTACTCTATATCTAGGAGCTACATTGCACTAGCTGGGGATCAGGTGAAGTGGGATGTTGCTGAGCTTGTCTGCAATAGTGTCTCTTCTCCCAAGCATAGATGTATTATGTGGCTTGATGAGCATCAAAGGCTGCTAACTAAAGGAAGACTAGCTCATATTTATAAATATGTTGAAGATTGTAATGTTGCTTGTGTGATACACAAGATGTGGAAACTAGCCAACATTTGTTCAAGGACTGCCTCTGGTTCAGATTAGCAAGAGATGAAGTACTCCAATGGTTTGCCATTGTTCTACCATCTGGAGAAATCAAACAGGTTATGGAGATGATCATGAGAAGGCATTGGAAGAAATTCAAGAAGCAAATTGTGGCAGCTATTATGGGAGGATTATTATATCACACTAGGAGGGCAAGAAACTGGAGATTATACTAAGGAGTTGATGTACAAAGAAGTGATGTTCTGGAGCAAATCAAACTGGAAACTGTAAACAGGATAGAGTTTTTAAAGCATTCAAAGCGTGCTCATAGGAGTAGGAATTTTTGGCAAAAATTTTGTAACTAGTTATCTGTTTTTCTGAGGCCTGAGGATCATCACCACTGGTGATGGACGAGGTGCTCTTAGCTTGTATTTGTTCTTGGTTGTTAATGGTAATTTTACAGTGTTACCCAAAAAAAAGAGTGATAAATATCGGTGTTCTTAACTCTGTTTGGTTCTATAAAGAGGAGGAGATAGCAAAGGAGAGAAAGTTCCATTGGTAGTAATCATCATTTACCTCGGGCTGTTTAAAACAGATGGAAATGAAGTAAATATGCTTCCTCCTTTCTGTCAAATCTTGGAGGGGCTAAAAAAGCTTATTTGGAGGGGTACTGACCTCTCTACATTTAGCACAGCCCAATACAAGAAGCATCCTGTGCTCACGCAGGGTACGTGGAAGGGCCACACCCTAAGGGTGTGATGTAGGTAGCCTACCTTGATGCATCAATGGTTGATTTTTATGACTCGAACCGTGACCTATATAGGTCACACAGAGACAACTTTACCATTGCTCCAAGGCTCCCCTTCACTGACCTCTCTACATTTACTTCTCTTTATCTTTTACTTCCTTACCAAACAAGGAATTACCTTTTTAACTTCCAGTTTTACTTACGCTCCACCAACCTTTCCTCACCCCAATCAAATTGCATTAGAATACGACGTTTTACAGGAAAAGGATAAAGCAATAAAAACTTACTCCAAGTAAATCTCAAATTTCGATGATCCTAACCCCTTTTGACTGTTGTTCCTTCTTGATTGACCATGATAACGAGAAGCACGCTGTGGGATAACCTCAGAATCCGTTGAATCAGCTGTTATCTTACTTTTTGATCTTTTTCGTGAATGTGGTCGTGGTTTGATCTGCGAACAACAAGAAGGTTGCTGTGGGATAGCTTCAGAATCCGTTGTATTAGCTGTTATCTTATTTTTCGTTCTTTTTCGTGAATGTAGTCGTGGTTTGGACTGCAAACAACAAGAAGCTTGCTGTGGGATAATTTCAGAATCTGTTGTATTAGCTGTTATCTTACTTTTCGTTCTTTTTCGTGAATGTGGTTGTGGTTTGGACTGCGAACAACAAGAAGCTTGCTGTGGGATGACTTCAGAATGGGTTGTATCAGCTGTCACCTTACTTTTTTGTGTTGATGGACGTGATCGTGGTCTGAACTGGGACCAACTTGGGAGTTCTGTATGACTCCTTTCCTGATCAGTCGCTGTGGTGAAAAATTGAGCAATCAGCTTTGCAACTTTGAAATAACTAGCACAATGTATTTCCATTTTCTGGGAGGGGGAAGCGAGATTGTTCCTTCTCACTCACTTTTTCTTTGATCACGTAAAGTTAGATTTCATTCAATATGCATCCAGGGAATAGTACTGAGTACAAAAAAGAAGTTAGCTCCTGTTCATCCTTAAATCCTGTCTTCTTTCTTGTTCTTTTAAAGTAAGATACTCCTACATAAAAACTCAATGCTGTTTCCCACCCCCACGAATACTAATTTGGAAAAAACTGACTAAACAGATATGTGACTTTCAAGGTGAGAATGGACAATATCATTGGTCAGTAGCTTAATCATTGTTCTGACAGCAATTAAAGAGCTAAACCCTACCACATCACCCACCCCTTCAGTGCAGAAGCTTCTAATCTTAGAAGAGGTTTGTTATCTAATACATTGGTTCCATGGTTTTGATCTGTTATGTCTCAGTCCTTGGGTGATTTGTACGTATGTAAAAAAGCATATAACAGAAGTTCTCTGTTAATTAGGATAGAACTCAGTGAATCTACGACAGCAGCAAGCAAACAGACAATACAAGGTATTAATGTGCCAAGAATTCATAGGTGCGAAAAAGTGCAAATACGAAATTATAAGGACTAGCTATGTACCTTACCCAGAAAATACATAGAATCTTACACCAGAGATTGTAATTTAACCCTCATTAGATAAACTCCTTTAGTCCCAAACTAAAATCAAATAGGTCTTATTTAAGTATTGATCTGAATTTGAAGAAAATTAATTTTACATCAAATCAAATAGACAATATGAAGTTAATAATGTGCAGATAAATGCTTATTCCAATAATTGTTCGAGATAAGGATACACAAGTCAGCAACCTGATAAAACAATATCTAAGATTGCAGGATATTAGTAGTACCAGAAGTTTGCAGTCCCTCCTTTGATTTTTGGTGTCGAGGAACATTTTTAGACAATGAGTAGTTTTGATACAAATTTCGTGTTTCTCCAGGTACATGGATGCCTTTTAGCTTGTCATTTGCAGGAGCATGCATATCCACTTGCTGATGATTCACAATTCCAAGTGCAGAAGATTCTACAACAAACCAAGAAATAACTCTGTGATTTCATACTAAAAATAAAGCATACTACAAAGGACTCCCTCATTTTTCTATAGAAGTTGACACCATAAAAACCCAAAATGATCTGGAAAACACCAAAATATTGCTTAAAAGGGTTACTATGGCTGGTGTTGCCAAAAACTAAAAACATACATGCAAATATAAGTTGCTTTGAGAAAGGTTTTTGTACTTGCTTCGATTGATACAAACAATAAAATCAAAGAAGTTGCTGTAGAAGACCAAGTTCATTTTCCTTCCCAAGTCCCAAAGTAAAAAAGGTTAATTTATCACATCTAACTTCCTTTTGCTTATGGAATCAACAAATGTAAAACATCATCAAGGTACTCACACCTACTAACTTATTGTTAGCATAAATTCTACTACAATGTCACAATTTTCCATAACTTGGATTAGCATCAAGCCCTAGTTCGTCGTTCGCCAAAAAAAAATCAATTTCAAAGTGAAATTTAAAAACTTGTGAGTAGTGAAGTTTGATTACCTGAAGGATTATGAAGAAGGGGGTTGTTCTTCTTCTTCTTCATCTTCACTCCACGCTCCCGCTTTGACATTATTCTCAACTCGACGATGACCAAATACTGCCCTCACTGTTAAATAAGCTGTTTCAAATTATTTATTTATTAGTAAAACCTCACTAAATTAACATAATATTTTCCTCCGTTTCTGACTTGAGCCAATGGAAAATATCATCAATTTCGATAAAACAATAAGAAATTTATTTTTAGAAGACCCTTATATAAAAATAGATATATAGTGTCATTAATATTATAAATTAATATTTCTTTAAAAATATATATATATGAGACAATTAAGTGAAATATGATTCTATTATATTTTATTTTTTGTTAAAATTTAAATATAGTTGAAGCTCATCTCTAACTTTTCTTATAGCATCAAAAAGTTTGGGTATTGTCTTTTTGAGTTGCATCATAAAATTGTGAAGAGTTATAAACATGATAAATGTTTCTTTACGTGCAACTAATTCCAATTGTATTGTATCGTCTTCAACTTCATCATCAATATTGATGTATTCATTATACTTTACGTATAATAAAAAAAAATTATATGTAAATTTAATAAATATGATATATAAATTAGTAAGATATAATGATTTTGATGTAATCAAATTTAACCTTTATTTAATCTCACAATACTTTTTAAATTAACAAAATAGATCTATAAAATAATAATATTTTATGGTCTCACCTATATTAATTTAGTGAGGTTTTACGTAGTACTTTTGCTCCTCAATACTACAAACACTTCACGATGACGTATAAATAAAGTAAATATTTAATAAAAAGGGAGTATATTTTAATACTAATAAAAAACTCTTCTAATTAATATTTTCATAAAAAAACATGTGAAAAAAATAGATAATTTAAGATAAAATAAACAATAAGTAGATAGGAAAGTAATCTGATCAAATATGAAAAATGCATTTAATTATATTTTTTATCAAATATGAGAGTGCTCGAACGAATCAATATGAAATTGTAATCTATAAAGTAGTCTTATTAATTTTATAAAATATCTTATGAATTATTCTTTAAGGGCTCGTTTGGTGTGAGGGATAAAAATAAATAGTCTTGGGATAAAATTTAGATGTCTTGTTTGGTTGACATATTTTGGATAACTTATCCCACCATTTATAGCATAGTAATGAGATAAGTTATCCCGTACACGTGATGGGATAAGTTATCCCAGAATAACTAGTCCCAAAATAGTTAATCATGGGATAACTAATTTCCAACTAAACGAGTCTATTTGATGTCATAGGTCTAACACAAATAGTCAAATGGCAATCTTTGAAATCAATTTATGAAAAATGTAAGCATATGTTGCCAAAATAATTATGAATCATATTTTGTGGTCTAACTATGGGGTATGCCTCAATGGGTCACTGTGAGGGGTGGTTTGGTAGGGAGTATTAAGAGAAATAATTTATATATTATGTACTATATCATTTAATACTATGTTTGATAGGAATAAAAATACATAGGATTTAATATCGTAGGATTGATATATGTAAATACAAAAATACCCCTTAAATCCTTTTAATCATTTTGCTTATTTTTTTGATTTTATGGTTTATATTTGTACTAGTAAATTTATTTAAATTAGCTTACAAATTTTATTATTTAGAGAGAGTTGTTTGTTGCTAAATAAATTTAATATAAGTCAACACGATATTTGAAATGGGAGTTGTTTAACATTTTCTAATTGAAAAGACAAATATAGCAACATATGACTTTTGTGAATTTAGGGGTGTCAAATGATCGGGTTGTGTTGAAATTGGAGATATTAAAATGAGTTGAAATAGAAATTGGGTTGAGTTCTGACTCGCCCAAGTTTACTTTGGGCTCAAATAAGCTTAAAACGGGTTAGTTTTTGACCCTCCCAATTTGACCCGCTTAATCTCAATAATTTTAATATATTGATATTTAAGTTTTATAACCACAATTTTGAATTTCAACTCAAGAAAAAATTAAAAGAGTTACAAATGGATAGATAAATACTAAAGATATAAAATAGTTGGACTCAATACCTTCATTATAGAAACATACATTACATCAGTACAAATAAAGAGTTTTAAAACGAGTTGAAATTAGAGATTAAATTGAGCTCAATTGATGATTCTCTTAAAATGGGTTAAGGCTTAAATGAGTTAAAATTAAACCAAATTCAAATTATCTTGAGTCCAATCCTAAAAATTCTGGATGGATTGGGCAAGTTATCTATAGTTGGACTCATATTTGACACCCCTATTTGTGATCTTAATTAAATGTATTATTTGTTGATATATGTGTGGTTTTCTAATTATCTACCTTGACCCAATTATTACAAGAAAAAAAAATGTCATAATAATTTAAATATATAATTGGAAAGAAGATTTTTGTAGAGTTTTAATCCAAACACAAGATGAGGTGGAAAGTAATGAACCAAACACCTCATAAGAAATATTCCTTAATTAGTAATTCGTGCATTATTAATCTTTGTACCAAACAATCCGTAAGAGTTTGTCCACAAGTATTGCGCGTCATATATTGGCTTGTCAGTAGAACAAGTGCATCACGTTTTTATTGATTATTGTGGCAATGAAATATTATCTCAATTATGAGATTGTATTAATCCTGTTCAGAAAATTCGTGTCAATTGTATTGCTATTTCTTGTTTGAGCATATAAAGTTATAAACTATATCATTTTAAAGAATGACAAAAGTCCTATATTGATGGTTAATGAGATGGGTGAACTCCTTATAAGGCTTGGACAATCCTCCTCCCTTTGAGCTACCTTTTCATATGGAATTTTGTGAACAAGTACTTTGGATGGAAGCCTATTAAGAATGTACACTGCTTTAGACACACACTTACCCTAATATCTAAGAGGAATGGAGGCTTGAAACCTTAATGCCCTGGTGATTTCACGTATCAGGACACTATTTCGGTTCAAGTGCCAACGATCACGTGTAGTGATATAACCCAACCAAGGGTTGGGATTGTTCCCACAGGGAGTGGTTTCGAGAATTAATAGAAAAGTAAAATTAAGTTATAATCAATCATAGCTATAAACATTATCGAATACAAACATAATAAATCTAAGGGGTGACGCAAGCGTCAATTATCAATGGGGGTTTGTATTAACTAATCAACAAAAACGACAAAAATGTAAGGAAACGAGATAGGGAGACGGGATTCTTGGGATGTGATATGAATATGGGATAAACTAGACTATTGGGTACATGCTTTTGATAGTAAATTGTTGAACATTTGTGACTAGGCTAGACTATAGTGGGGGTAAATTCTCTCTCGAGCAACTTACCCCAAATCAACTTGGTTTCTCTCGAACACCGAGTTACCGCATTAAGCACAACCTCCGCCTCAACCCATTCACTCTCTCTAGTGGAATGTGTGAGAGAAGGACTAGGATTCACTCTCTCAAGCTGAACCCATGTCGACCCAATACCACCGGCTATTAATTTAGTAGTCTTAGTTTTATGACCTCTCTCTCGAGCAAGCCAAAAACACTAAGATGAAATCGTATTTGCAACTACAATCTCATTAAGTTCACACACAACTACTAAATGAAATCACATTTAAACAACAAATAAACTATCAACAACCAAGACCCAACAGATAATTTAACCCATATTCACAAAATCACACGAATTGAGGTTTTAGCTAGACATGTAAAAGAGATAAAAATTTATACCAATATCAGTTTCCATCAACTGGGTATGAAGAATTAAGTCTTAAAACACGTCAAGAGTGAAGAATCTTCGAGACCCACTTCTAATTTCTTGGAGTTGAAACCCTTTGAATCTTCAAGGTCTTAGAACAAAGTCTCCAAAACCCTCTAAAACTTAACTCTCTCAAAAACTGTAAAAAGTTCCAATAATAGAAGTGATACTAAGCTAGACATTTAAACAAGTATTTATAGTGTTTGAAAATTTATGTTGCAGAGGACCCTTTGAATCGCCCTCCTGCTTTTGCCTTCAACATTCTCGCATTTTGAGGCATTGAGCGATAGAAGTACTATTTTACGGAACTGCTCGGCGACGCGCCGACTGCTCCTTTTCATCATGGACTTGACCTTCTCCTTTAGGGATCAGCACACTGGAATAAAAGGTGATCTCCAAGCCGATCGGCGACTTGCCAACAAGGCTCGGCGATCTTCAGGCCTTCATTTCTTCGTTCTTTTCAGACGCCTTGTTTCTTTTTGCCAAGTAGTGTCCATGTTTTGCTCAAACTCCAAATACCTTAAACTTAAGGGTTTACATCAGTTATTGAGACAAAATATGCATTTGAGGACACTAATTCTATTAAAATATAGCCCTAAATGAGTCCAATTTGTGGACTCATCACCTGGCCATGTTCAAAATGGTTCTATGTTTCCCCTCAGAAATGCCATTCTGCTGAGGGGTATATACACAAATGCTCTGATGAGTGATGCCCATATCACTTAGTAAGCATGGTACCTCAGTGTTAAAGAACTCACCACCATTATCAGTTCTTAATATTTTAACATTACAAGGAAATAGGTTCTGTACATTCTTGAGAAAATGTTTAAGTACAACCACAGTGTCAACTTTAGAGGTAATAAAAAAAAATCCATGTGTACCTACTGAAGTCATCCACAATTGTGACAAAGAATCTTTTTGTAACTCTCTAGTGTAGATGTAATGTGATGTGTTGCTCCATTATCTATTATTCATTTACTACCTTCATAAGTACAAGAGAAAGCTTTAGGGGAGCTAATTGTATTGGTTATAGATGCTACATTGGCAGAAGGCTCCACTGCATTATCACCACCAGGTTTGGACAGCAGTTGCAGTATCTGATGATATTGATCCTGAGTGAAGAAAGCACCAGGATGTGAACCTGTCACTACTAAAAAAACAGTGAATACCGACCTAAAAATTTTCGATCTCAAATGGAGGTCGGTAATTTCCGACCTCCGGAGGTCGGTATTTACAAGTAGTCGGTTTTTATGCAAAATAAAGCGGGAAAACAAAATTCCGACATCTGGAGGTCGGAATTTTTCCCGGAAAAATTGAAAACCGACCTCTTGATGTCGATATTAAACAAATAAATAAATAACAATATTTTATTTTTTCTCAATTAAATAATACCGACTTCCGTATGTCGGTAAAAATACCGACCTCATGAAGTCGGTATTTAATACCGACATCAAGAGGTCGGTTTTTATTTCTGGGAAAAATTTCGACCTCCTGAGGTCGGAATTCTTTATCAATTATGTGTAAAATTATAATACCGAC
>JAJOOO010024783.1:0-19799 GCA_029582685.1 Solanum piurae
AAATTTATTATAAGGACAGATAACACACAAGTAAAATGGTGGCTAACAAGAAAAATACAGGATTCAGTAACTACGAAAGAAATAAGAAGATTGGTATTAAATATATTAAATTTTACATTCACTATTGAAGTAATAAAAACTGACAAGAATGTTATTGCAGATTACTTACCAAGACAAAGCTACTCAAACTGAGAAAAAAAGTACAGTCGAAGAGATACTCAAAGCCATTACTACACTTTGTATCAAAGTAGACAGTATGGACAATGAGATACAAAAGCTAAAGGCTAATGAAAATAATCTGAAGTCTAAAGCTAGTACGAGTCAGCAGCATGACTATAAAAATGCGGAGCTAAGTCGATCGGAAGACTTTAAAAATCCAGAGCTAGGAGGTGACGTTGGGAAACACCTTAAAACCCATAATGTTTGTTTAAATACAGCTGCAGGTACAAAGAAACCAGTTATTGAAAAACAACGGAATGCAAATTTAAATCAGCTATTCGAAAAACCATTTACACAAAAAACAAGAAACCCATTAACCATAGAACCACAAACTTCAACGTATGCAGATAGCCTACAACATGAGAAAAAGGTATATAACCACATCACAAGGACATACATAAAAAATATATACAAAATACAGAGTTACTTAAACCTCAATCCCAGATCTACCACTACAAAAGATCCAAACCAAGACTATATAACCTAGAAATTACAAGGATACAATAAATTAATTGCACAGCCAAAAACCAATGCTAACCTAGTTAAAACATGTTATAATTATGGATTAATAAGTAATGCATATATCTACGACGGAGAAGAACTAAGCGGTATACCGGAATTATACAAAGCATTTATTATATACAAAAGAGTAACCAAAGGGAATTTATTCTATGTAAAATTCTATACGGCGACAACAGAAATACTATATGAAGAGATAAAACCTCTGATCCAAGTTGTGAAGATAGACCTGACCAAAGATATGATAATACCAGAAGATATTGGTGAACAACCAGAAATACAAAAATTGAGATACCTAATTTTTATGCCAATAAAAGAATAATTGGTATATCAACTATAATACAAGAACTAACCAACAATTATTTGAATGGAAATGCTATATGGAGTTACTATTCCAGAGATCAATTAATGATTTATGCTAACTCAAGGGAGCTAAGGAACTCAGATATGGATGAAGTCCAGAAATAGATTTTATCATTATTAAAACCAGAAGAAAGACCTACGACAAGAGCATTAAAAGCAAGGTTTATTTCGTCAAAACTATTGACCAGATATTGTAAGCTCATTGGACACAAATATTCTGACCATATATGTTCAAAATGCAATGGAGAAGATAATGTGATTCTCGATGTCCAGCTAGAATAATCAAATAAGATAGAGACGGAAGACTAAGAGATAAGAAGAAAGAAGAAAACAAAGAAGATAAGAAGACAAAGAAGAAGAAAAAGACATATAAAAAGAAGATAATACATGGCCAAAAAAGACAAATAAAATGTGATTATTTTGTAGTACAGTTAGTGGACAAGTGTAAAGTAGTAGGTGTACATTATTAAAGTTAGTGGACAAGTGTAAAGTAGTAGGTGTACATTATTAAAGTTAGTGGACAAGTGTAAAGTGGTAGGTGTGCATTAAAGTAAGTAGCGTAAAAAGTCATGAAGTAGGTGCATTATTATGCATTACTGTAAAGTAGCTATAGGATAGAATTTCCTTTCTATATAAAGGAATGTACATGTAACATAATAAGTAAGCATTCAATAAACGAAGCAAGTTTTCATAAAAACACTCTCTCAAATATTTAAAATATTGATACTTAATAGATAATGGAGCAACCCTCATATATCATGGATAAGCAAGAGGCAAAGGTATATTGTTCAATAAATATGCAGAACTAATTTCATATATTCCTGAATATCATACATATGATGGAATAAATTTATATTAGTTATTATGTATTAGAATTATTTGAATCATGATTTCTAGTTTATTAGCACACTGGAAACAGGGAGAAAACTTCTATACTATGCCATCATAATGTTGAAACCGGTAGCCAAGAAAGCCGTTAGGGGAGTAAACAAAGTTGAGGCGATGATAAGAAGAAAGTATCCGCTAAAGTACGATGCTAGTAGTGACAATAGAACATGATAAACAAATAATCTCGTTCATAATGATCTAATATGAATTTAATCAATTATGAATATGATAGGAAGGAATAATTGAAAATAAAAAACCTGCACAACAAGGAACATGACTACATATATGCATGATGAAATAATAAAAAACTATGAAACTTTAATCTTATATATACTTAAAGGTATAGAGATAATTGAATTAAGAAGAATCATATGAGAAAAAATATTTAATGACGACGAATTAGAAGATATACTAAATCAACAATGGTATGAAATAGACCTACACGATCTATATTTAGACCTCGAAAAAATAGAGTTAGATTCAGATTGAAATGAATTACGATTGTTCACGATATTGGACAGAAGCTATGAAAGATGTAAAACTATTAGAACAATTAATGGAAAACAATTTATATATGTACCTAAGAACCCAAGATATGTTATATCTAGAATATATCATAAATAATATTAAAGAGATATCAAGATTAAAATACTTAGCAAAAGAATATTATAATAAAATCTTTAGCCAGACATAAGATGAATTCCGTACCCCCGAAAAATGGCTTTTCATGATTAAGTGATCACTGATTCTTATCAAGTTATCCATTAAGGTACATTCAATAACCTCATAACTTTTTAGTTTGTTCGTATCATGATATCATCAAGTATGAAATCATATCTTAGATTTTCTTTTCTCTATTTTACACAGGCTGTGGAAGGTGAAAATCAAGATTAGGTGCGAGAGAAGTGCTTTTGCATGATACTTTTTGAAGCAGCCTCTTTATCTTTATCTTTGTTTTGTTAATGTTTAGCATATCTTAGTTATACTTGAACGTTGGATAAAAGCTACTTAATATTAGTTTTTCTTTGAGGAGTATGTAGTGAGATGTCATCTCAATGTCATTTTCTAATTGTTTTTTTAATAGTACTATATAACAATGTGCAACTTACTATTATTATTATTATTATTATTATTATTATTTTTATTATTATTATTATTATTATTATTATTATTATTATTATTTTTATTATTTTTATTATTATTATTATTATTATTATTATCATCATCTTTGTTTCTTTAGTATGTTTTTTTTAAATTTGTA
The DNA here is from genome assembly GCA_029582685.1 of Solanum piurae. Classification (NCBI taxonomy): domain Eukaryota; kingdom Viridiplantae; phylum Streptophyta; class Magnoliopsida; order Solanales; family Solanaceae; genus Solanum; species Solanum piurae. Next base: position 3,251 of record JAJOOO010024783.1, read on the forward strand.
TCTTTATTATTATGGAACAAACTAGGTTATGAATTTTAAGATATTAATATATTAATTTAAAATTGTAAATTTTCTATAAATTATCAAATTCACAAAACCTCATTAAATACAAATCGGAAATAGTATTAGTAGGAATGACTAATGACAAAACATTTTGTCCTAAAAAGCATAACTTTTAGTGACGACTATATTATATTTTTTAAGTCGCATAAAAGTATGAAATTTGGTGACAAGAATAATTTTTGTCCCAAAACAGCCAACTTATTACTTACGAATTCACTTTGTATTTTATGAAAATTATGATCGTCTCTAAATATGACATTCTATAGTGAAAAATTTATTTTGTGAGTAAAAGAAATATTTTTAGTGACGACCTAAATGTTTTCAACTATAAAATTGTAAAAAAGTAAAGTTGCCATTAATTTATACGTTTGGGGACAAAAAGAGAATTTATATGTAAAGGGCAGTTTTTAGTGACTAAATAATATTTGTTCAATGATGAAATACATATCAATTTAGAAACAAATGATGTCGTCTCTAATTATATAATACAGTTAGTGATGCATCAGTTTCGTTGCTATTAATAACCTTTTTAGTGACGAAAAGATATTATTGCCTACAAAAAAATATAATTTCTATGATGAACAAGTTTGTCATAAATACTATACATTTGGGGACGAAAAATATTTTTGTAGTTAATAGAACTCTAATTAGTGACGAAACACTAACTTGTCATTGTATATATTTGGTGACATATGATTTAGGGACGAACATTTGACCATCTTTTTTCATCACCAAATTTCTTTCGTGACGAAATATGTTTTAGGTGACAAAATTATTCGTAACTGAAAATCAAATTTGTTGTAGTGCATAACTTTCTTTGTGATACTAAAATAAGATTTACACACACTCATTAAGTGTTAGATAACACGTAAGCGAACATCACCTCATTACTAACTAACTGGTGCTTACCTAGAACTACACATTTTACTCAACTACTATCCCGACTTTTTTTAAAGGTTACTACACTTCTAACTTCTCTAGGAAATTCTATCACTGATGGCTCATAACGACACAAATCACACTACTTTTACGGTTGATAACTGTCATGACCCGATTCCTCAAGTCATGATGGCACATACTATAACCCACAAGTAGGAAAGAAAATTTGTATCCCAGAATTACAAGTAATGGGATTGAGGGCAGAAAACTAAACTTAAACTAAAAGAATATCATAAATAACAGGAATCATAGATGAAGAAGCGTAGGCAAGACAAAATATATATACAATAAGAGATCCCTCCCAGAACATGGAAGTCGCATGTACAGAGCCACTAACAACATTAGTACAAGTCCCAAAAGTGGACCACAGAAACAAGGCTATCTTAAAAAGCAAAACACAAGTCAATAGATATAGATGAGACTGGTATATCACAAATCTCCAAGTGCTCACCCCTTCTCCGGATCATTCTTCTGCAGGCTCAATGTTAACGCTTGTAGCTGGTGCTCGAACCTGCATCATTAAAACAGATGCAGAGTGTAGAATGAGTACCAAAACAACAAGAACCCAGTAGGCCTCATAGGTCAACTGAGCAAGAAAAGCAAAAGTAACGTGAAATGCAAGAATCTAAAACACTACCAGAAACAGGAACGAGAAATCTAATAGGTATGCACACGAGTGTACTAACACACAAAAAAGGAGAATAACTAACTTAATCCGATCGGGATCCCATAAACCTGACGGGTACACTCGTGCGCAAGATAAAAGTAAAACCCGAGCTGACTCCCAAAAGCCCGATGTGTAGAAGGAATAATTTAGAATGGAATAAAAGGACTCGACGAAGTTTCAAAGATTTCCACAACTTTGCACGGACTTGAACTGAACAAATCCATATGCCTAAAGTTCATCCAGAACTAGTAGGGGTTAAGGACTTGAATCGAATTGAAGATGGAGGATCAAGAAATTGAACCGAGATTCGGAGTAACCGAGGACTTGAACCAAGGATAAGGATAATCGTAGACTTGAACCTCATATAAATATGACCAAGAACTTGAACCAAGGTGAGAGTAGCTATGGACTTGAACCAAGGTGTAAGGAGCGGTGGACTTGAACCACAATAGCACATGGAGTGGACTTGAACCACGTCCGATAGAGTGAATTGGGGGACTTGAAACACGAATAGAGGCGAATCAGCTTGAAATAGGATCGGAGGCAAACCGAGCATCATGGGGAGTACCCTCAATCCGAGTGCCATCAATAGATCACTCCAGCCCAAACAATATCCAAATCAGAATCGACGAGTAGCTTCCACAGCAAGAATCAGAGACACCGGAAGAGACGAAAATAGGGTATTTATGGATATATGGTTCCAAGAGTGGTGTTACTCCCTAGATAAGGCCCAAATTATCAGACTTAGGTCTTCTACATCAGTCTACATGGAGCTAAGACGTCGGAAGCGACATTGGAGAGATTACAAGGCCTAACGGTTCCAAAAGGAGGCAATTCTATGGTAATCACTAGCCTAAACCTAGACTAAGGTCAAACTTGCTCCAATAATATTCACAAATCAGAAATAAGGCACATCAGAAGGTGAGGATGATCAACAAATACAATAGACATGCTTCAACCACCCGAAATGCCCGAAAAGTAGCCTAACGCATGGATTCTATGAATTTAACACGATTAACCCCCAATTCAACCCCAAATTCATACAAATTAACATACAATTACTTAATCATGCTCAATCTACGGAAAAGTAAGACATAGCCTATTTATACGCCGACCGCGCTCTCTCTAAATCACTTTTCTAGAGATTTTCCCTTCCGTATGGCCTCAGAACGCTGCCACATATTAAAAAATAGAATCACAACGTCAATACGTTCGGTTTGACATGAAAGTCACACTTTTAGAGACGGACCCAAAATCAGGTCTAAACTAGGATTGTGGGACCCGCACCGGGAATCCCAAAATTGACTCCGTGAAAAGGTTCATTTACCTCCCCCGAACTAGTGTCCCAAAACAGAAGAAAAATTGGGGCTCGAAATAGCACGGAATCAACCCATGAATTTAAATCACCATTAAAGCTAAAGAATGAGAGAAGACAACAGTTAAAACTCGAAAATTACCTCAAATAGAGGTCCCCCTGACAGTTCCCAAGAACTCCAATGCGTAGCCACACCAATTTCGAGCAACCCAGCCTTTAAATCACCAAAACCGAACTAAAATGAGAGTGAAATCGCGTTTAGAAAAAGAGGAATGTATGCTGATTTTTGGCTTTAAATAATGGAAGATCTGGTCGCTAAAAGGACTTCTAGTCGCTAAAAAGGATATTTTATGGTTGCTAAAAGACTGTTCCAGATTATCTAATTTTTTTGCATTTTTTTCAAAGTCTCCGAACGGACCCTCGGTATTCATTCAGGATTCGATAAAAATAAACCAGATATCCTACACCACTTAATTCGATATTCCGGATTCAATGGAATTGTTGGATTTCTATAAAAATATTTCTATTACAGAAATACCACGTGACCTATTAGACCTAAAACTCAACTTTTCGCCTTAACACAAAAAAATAAAAAAAGAAGATCTCAAGACCCAAACGAAAGGTCCTACTAGACACAATTCAACATTCTGGAGCAAATGACGCTGGCAAAATTCTCATACGACAAATAATTCTCTGAATGTTGACCAAATTCAACTCTAGGCTTTTAAGCTTTCCAACATCTCGTCTAAGTGCTCAAACTCACACCGAAAGCCTTAGGACCCGAACTAAAGGTCCTTCTAGACCAAACTCGACGTTATGTAGATTACCGGGCTGACAAAATTTAAATCCGAGCAGATTTACCAAGAATGTTAACCAAGGTCAAACTTAGGATAAAGCTTAAAAGCTAAAATACCTAATGGCACAAAATCGTGGAGAAAGCCTTGGGATTTGAGCCGACCATACTATTAGCCTAAAATGATTATTCCGGAGCTGATGGAACCGTCAAAATTCTATTGTGAGGTTCTTTACATGACGTTTTGAGTAAAGTCAACTATTCAAGTTTCAAAAGCTCCAAAACAGGGGAGCGAGCATAAAACCCAAACGAACGATCAGGTGACCGAACGATCAGGTGACCGAACAATCAGTGCCAGCAAGTCATTAATGACTTGGGGTTGCTATAGGAATGCTCTAAACAATGAAAAGAAGGCATTGAGTTGAAAATGACTTGGAGGGTCATTAAAATATCCACTACTAAAATAACTTTCGTCCGCAAAAGTAAGTGTCAAGAAGTACCTAAAGTCTCAAATAAGTCTAGAAACTGCTCCCACATCTTGTGCTCGGTTTCCCAGGTATCCTCCTCGACTAGACGGTGCCTCTAACGAACCTTAACAACATGAATGGCTCTTGATCACAACTTCCTCACATCTCTAGCTAAGATGGAAACTGCTCCTCGATAAAGGTTAGAGGATCATCCAACTCAGCCGTATAATACTGGAGCACATGAGACTTATGTAGTACATACCAACGTAACATCGAAACATGGAAAACTAAATAAATAGTTGAGAATGCTGGAGGCAAGGCTAACTCTTACACAACATCACCACCTATCCTCAAAATCTCAACAGGCCTGAAATATCTGGGGCTAAGCTTTCCCCACCTCCCAAATCTTATCATGCCCCTCATGGGTGATACTAAGAGGAATACTTTGTCACCAACAACAAATCTCAACGGCCGACTCCTACGATCCAGATAACTCTGGTGTCTACTTTGAGCTATCTTGAGCCTATCCTGAATAACCCTCACATGATCTAAGGCCTCCTGAAGTAATTCTGTACCATGTGGCCTATGCTCCATAGACTCAAACCAACTAATCGGAGAGTGACAACGCCTACCATATATGGCCTCGATCGGGGCCATTTGAATACTAGAGTTGTAGTTGTTGTTGTATGCAAATTCCGCCAAAGGAAAGAATGGTCCCACTTGTTTCATAATTAAAAGAGAATAGGAACAAGGTTTTAAGAGTCGCCACTTAATTTTTAAAGAAACATTAAGATAATTGATTTTTTCAAAAGATTAAAACATAAATCAATTGAAAATATTTAAAGAGTTCGGGGTGCATATTAACATTTTGGGAAGGGTTTGAAAGCACCTGAAATGTCCGCTAACATACAGTTATCTGGTAACTAACTATTTGGCTAAACAGTTTTAAGAAAATACGCATACTTGAATAAATAGAGAAAGTAAATATATTTACTTTAATTCAAAATGGTTATCTTTTGCTGCATTGATTATGAAGAAACTTAAAATTAAATAAACACATAAAACACATCATAGCAAATAAATAGAGAAGGAAATATTTGGGCCCAAGTATGGTTTTCTGTTCGCCTGGGCCAATACTTAGGCCTAATTTCAGCTTTGGGCCGTTGGCCCACCTTACACCTGTCCTAAGACTAACAAAAATCATCCAAATATAAATGGGCTTTTGGCCGAATTCCCTGTCCTAAAACTAGTCGTTTAATACTAAAAATATATGGGCATTTGGCCCAGTTACAACACAAATACAAAATTGAAATTTTAGGAGGGATTTTGACCCATTTCTACTACTATATACAACATATACATTTATTGTATACCATTGTATATTCACGTACATAATCTCCAAGACCTGCAAATTACGATTTTTCAGCCTTGTTTCAGCTTCCAAGGACCTGTTCGTCGGCTCCATTGCTAGTAATTGAGGGTTGACTCGAGAAAGAGAATGCACTTGGGCCTCCATGGCCCATTTTGAAATGCAAGGATAGGCAAAAAGAGGCCCAAAGAGACTCGGACAGATTCATAGTAATCCAAGATAAAATAAAAATATTTAGCAAAGGAGAACATACTTTAAATAAGAACAAAAAAAACAATCAACTATATGCAAATGGAAGAAAGCATTTAACAATTTACTAGTCTTAGGTTAAAACTCAAGTTGGAGAAGTTTCCCCACAAACAATAGCTCAAGAATGAGACCAGGACTCAAAACTAAAAACACCATACAATATACTACAAAACTATGAAAAAGCGTTGTCATAAAGCTATTGCTTTAACACTTAAATCCACAACAACACATATATCCTCCAACCAATTCAATAAATAAAATGCCTGTTAATAAGTAGTACCGACAGTTAAGAGTAAAAAAAAAACATTCAAATTCATTCACATCATATGGAACACCACGGTTGAACGAAGAGAAACTTTGAAAACAAAACTCTACTCAAACTGGATATATCACATAAAATATAGAAAAGAACACACAATGAGAAACTTCCATCCATAAATCAAACATTTGAACCATGATAAGAAACATAATTTAAACAATATGAGGGAATAATGAGATCACTTACAAAGGGGAGTGGGGTATTTTGACATTAAAGATATAAATTAAGGGTTATAACCAAATAGACGCGCACATTAAATCGATCAAGCAAGAACAGAGACTAGACTCCACAAGAAGTCTGACCCGGCAAAGAAAACAATCCAAACACAAGTAAAGAGATGGAACGAACATATACATAGCCAGCATATTCGAAAGCACGATTGAATGTGATAAATCAAATACAGTTTTGATGATCGACATAGTGAACTAGGTTCACCCTGCATTCAAACACTAAACAAACTGAAATAAAAAAGGAAGAGTTCTCGCGCTAAAAAGAAAGTTGGGTCGAAAAGGGAAAAGCATCAACAAAAGAAGTCCTGCATAAATAAGGAGATGTGGTAAGTCGAGTTGTAAAAGGAAAGGGTATTGCAATTAAAAGAATTAATTAAAATCATTTCATAGCACAACGAGGACTTCTCTTCTTATACATATCGGATTCAGAAAAAGTTTAGAGTCTATAAAAGGACAACAAAAAGGATAGAAGAAGTCGTCTTTGCATAATTTAGAAAATAGAGTACAAGAGAAAGAGAGAGAGTCGTAGCAAAGGCCAAAGTGTTTGAGAGGTAGAAACAAATGAGTTCTAGAGTTAGAATTACTTTCGAAGAGTTGAGTTGCATTGATCTGTCCTTGGATCAGTGTTTGTGAGAGTCTCGAGAGTGTTGAGAGTGTGTGAGAATTGTAAACAAGAAGTGGGTTTGACTTCTTGGGGGTTAGAGTTAGTTGAGAGATTGAGAGTTTTTGTAACCAAGAAGTGAGTTTTACTTCTTGGAGAGTTGAGGGTGTTTTCGATTATAGTTACTTGAAAGGGTAGATGTTTAGAGTTAGGTTAATCGATTTACTGAGTTTTAATTGTTGAATATAAAACTCTGTGTGGTTTTTCCCTTCCTTGAGTTAGGAAGGTTTCCACGATATGTTGGTGTTACTGTCATTAACATAAATATCTTGTGTGCATTATTCAAGAACTTGCTTTTTGAGTATAGGGTAAGGTTTCTTCAATTGGTATCAGAGCTGATCTTTTTGTCTTGAAAAGAATCAATGGCAGTTCCACCTACCCCACAAGAAGGAGCTTGTAACGACCTTAAAAACGAATAAGTGAAACTAGAGCCTAACTAGTGTGTCCTTGAGTTGATGTGAGGTTTGAGTGAGGTTTAATGTTGTTTTATGTTGTCCCGAGCTATGGTTGAGGGGTTTAGGGGTAAAACGTCAAGGTACGACTCCCCATGGACCACCCTAGGGGTCCTTGAGGAGGACCCTAAGCTTAACCCCCAAAACCCCAAGGAAAACCAAGATTGCCCAAAAATGGAGTGACCTACGGAAGGGGTCCACACCCCGTAGGTCCATCCACTCCCCGTGGATGTCCTCCGTAGATCAAGGGGCCCCAAACAATTCTGAAATCACGAACTTCAAAGGTGATAGTACGGTAAGTGACCCCGTCCACGGTTCGTAGATGGGGGTTTTAGTGGGTTGCACCTACTTGCTGTCCAAAATCGGCCAAGTGAGGGGTTAGTTTGGTAAATTCCTCCCTTGGTTATTTTAGTTCATGGACGGTTATTTTAAGTTTATTATATTATTTTAATAGTATTAAAAGTGTTAAAACATATTTTAGACTTCATTATTTCAAAACCCCAAAGTTAGAAACCTCTCTTCCCCAAAAGCTCTCTCTCTAGAAACCTCCATTGCAGGTGAAGACTTCAAGTTTCCAAGGTCAAGATTTCAAGGTTTTCAAAGGATTTTAGTGGATTTCTTATCTAATAGGTATGGTAGTCTTCATCCTTATCTAATTTTCCATTCAAGGAGCCAATAATAGGTTATTTCAAATCTCAAAAGTTTTACCCAAAAACCTAGTTTTCAATCTAAGCATGGGTTCAATTCAAAATGATTTATAAAGGCATTATTGCATTGAATTGTGATTGAATTGTGGATTTAAAGGTGAATTAAGATGATTTCTTACTAGAACCCATGTTTTCCCCCAATTTCTTAAATTGTGAATTGTGATTGGGAATTGATTGATTATGTGAGTATATTGAATTGCTTATGTTTATAATCCATTAATTGTTGGATCATGTCAATTTACTTGTCTATTGTAGTATCTTAGAATTGTGTGTTGATGTTGGTTCATAGCCTTGAAAAGGGCAAGTTATGATCAATTACATGTTGAAGTAGAATTATGGTTGAGCTATTGATCGACTTGAAAGGTGGAGGTGTTTACTTACTATGCATATTGTGATCATGGCCTTGAAAGGCAAAGTATGAATGCTTAATGTGTGATTTTGATGAGAATTATATCATGTTTAGAAGGCAATTGTATGAACGATGATGATTATGTGAAAGGCTATTTTCACATATGCACACACACTCATGAATGAATGAATGACTAATGAATGAAGTTATAGGATAATGTTAATGAATATTGAGTCTATTGAAAGGCTATTTTCAATTGTACTCTAATGAAGGAAAAGGACATGTTGTGAAAGGACTTTCTCACAATATGGGATTCCTAGGTGAAAGGCTATTCTCATCTTTGAATGTAGGAGCTTTCCAATGAATGAATGTTGGGTTGGGATGGATACTCATACGTTAGTTGAGGTGGGGTATCTAGTAACAATCCCTATATCCCATTCTAAAGAATTTTGGGTTTGAGATGGATGCCCTTATGTGAGTTGAGGCGGGGTATCTAGTAACAATCTCTTATCCCATAATGAACAAATGAATGGCAATACTCCATGGGGAATAATTCCAAGCACCGAGTGGATATGAATTGAGATGGGTGTTCATACGTTAGTAGAGGCGGGGAACTTAGTAACAATATCTTGGGATGGATACTTATACATTAGTTGAGGTGGGGCACTTAGTAACAATCTCTTGGGATGAATACTCATACGTTAGTTGAGGCCGGGTATCTAGTAGCAATCTCCATGTCCCCTAAACTATGTGCCCACATAGGTCTAGCTAGTGGATCCACTTAAGCTATAAAAATGATGGTCCTACCTTAGGCAAGTAGGAATCCCTTTATCTGGTGAGGGTGACACCTGGATTCGATGTCAAGCTCTGATGGTCTATGTCGGTTAAGGCTTACCCCCACAACTAATGAACTATGGCTTCTCAAGGATGCACTACTTAGTGTGGGTGGTGGAATGGGACTCCACCTATGCATTGCACAAGTAGGTTTTTAAAGGGGTCATGGTGTGTTCCTTATAATGTTAATGAAATGAATGAACTCCTATGATCATGTTAATGAAGACGTTGATTATATGTCTAATGAATGAAGGTGTTGTTAATGAAGTTAATGAATGGGTGACTTAAATGCTTATATGTGTAATGTAAGAATGCATGCTATACTTGGATTGTATATATATTAGTTACTTCCTTATTATGATTTGTTGAGTATGAATGTGCCTAGTCTATGGTGACTTCAAAGGAGCACTTAGTGTGAGTAGTAGTATGGGATTCTACTTACACATAGCACAAGTGTGACTTACATTTATCTTAGGTGATGGTTCTTATGTGAAGATTATGTCTTAGTTAATGGTTATGTCTCTTATGTATGACTTTTGTGTAAGGATGGAAAGGTTATATGGTGAGTTCACCTTTGGTGGCCTTAAGGTGATACTTTGGTGTGAATGGTGGTATGGGACGCTATCCATACATTGCACAAAGTGTTGCTTAAGGGTTACTTGAGGTGAAGGGTTAAGGTAAAGGAAATGATTTATATGTGGAGTATGTTCTAATGTGAATAATGACTTGTATATTGGATATGCTTGAATATTATGCCTCTATTATTATGTCCACGAAGTTTTATCAAAATGGCATAAAAGCATGACTTTATAACAAAATATCCTTTTTAAGCATATTTTTGCATGGCTATCATACTTAGTACATAATTGTGCTAACCCATTCTTCTTCTATGTTTTACTACAAAGTGTAGGTTTTGACAAGTGATAGCATTCTCTAGTGAAGCTTGGATTAGAGTTCTCCAAGACATTTTGGGTATGTCCTGATAGATCGAGGACAAGTGTTTAAAAGTTCCTTTCATTTTCATGTAATAGACTATTTTAGATTTCTATTGTAAAGGGATGTGTCCCTACTTTTATTCAAAGACTGTGTCTAAGATGGCCATGTGAGATATAGACTTTCGCTTGTTTTAAATGATGTGTTTTCGGTTGTTGATTTATAAAGAAAAGTTTTAATTCCGCACTACTTTCAAGTATCTTATGTTATAAATGTTATGAGGCTTGTACAAGACCCCTTCGGGGTCGAGTACGCCGTGTCGCATCCGGGGCCTACTCTCTTGTCGTGACAAATATGGTATCAGAGCACAAGGTTTTGGGAATAGTCTTAGGATCGATGTCTCACAAGCCACATCCAGTAGAGTCTTGTTCATCGGTGTGAGTAGCGACACATCTATGAGCGAGAGGCTATAGGACGTTAGAAAGTTGCACTTCTTTCATTATTCTTCAGGCTATAGGACGTTAGAAAGTTAGACTTCTTTCATTATTCTTCAAGTCGTGCCATAGATCTTAACTCCATAAGTTCTCTCTCTTATTCCTTATTCGGTGGTCTTGAAGATGTGATTACTTGGAAGGATTATGTTGCAAGGATCGAGGGATAAAAAGGTGAGTATTGATGTTACTGTGATTATGTGACTAGATGAGTCTTGTTATGGTATAATTGAGAAGATATATTGTGATGTAGTCTTTAGTATGAATGGGTTGCTTTATGGTTATGTGTGTTGTTGGAAGAAGGTTATGATGAGTTGGAGGTAAGTTGAAAGATTTGATGAATGAGGTGTTTTAGAAATGTCTTGAGATGTTAAGTGAGTAGACCCCTTAAAAGAGGGCATAAGTTTAATTCACCTTGGTTTAGAATCACCTTATGTGATGAGTGTGAATGTGTAGTGATGTTTTGCTCCGACCTTAGAATTGAAAGAAGTGATGTTGTAAAGAGTTTGTGTAAGCTTACCTCTATGGGGGGGAGATAATGTGCTTAGATGGTAAGGTCCTTGAGTGTCCTTGATGTTCATAAGTTAGGCTTTCTTGATAATCTCACCTTAAGAGGTGTAGTGAGTTTGCGGAGTTTAGACCTGGTGTGGTAGACTTATATGAGACCTTGAGTGGTGTTGGTAAGGTTATTTGTGAGCAAGAGTTGCTTAATGAGGACCTTCCTAGTGTAAAAGCTCTGGTATGTTGATGGTTTCTTTTAAGTTGTGAATGTTGTATTGAGTTTCCTATGTTATGTTCATGTTAGCCTTAGTTGGGTTTTCTCTTAAGTGGGGGATGGTATGTTGAATAGTAAGGTTGTTGAGAGTTTTGATATCCTTTTATATTTCCTTCTATTCCTATTCAAGATTGAGACTAAGAGTTCCTTATAGTTTGTTTCATGTTTAGGAGTCAAGTGTGAATATGAGTTTCCATGATCTCCTTATGTTATGCATGTTCTTAACGAGTTTATGTTTATACGAGAAAATGAGTTTCTATGAATTATGTTCCTCATAATTGATTTGCATTAGTATGAGTTGTCTATATGCTTCATGAGGTGAAATGTTGAACATGCCTAGATGTGCTTTATGAAGAAATTGCATAGTTTACCTAATGTTGATATAATGAGCATGATATGAGTTGGAGAAGGTAATTCCTCCAATGAAATGAGAAATGTTAAAGTTTTCATGCATAATGAGTTTGTAGATGTAGTTCCTACTTTCTTATGTGCATTAAGCTTATTGATGTGGAGTTGATGTTTCCTCCTAGTTTTGTGCATTGATTATGATGTCGCATGCATGATGGGCTGCTAGTCTTGAGTTGTTACCCCTTAATGTGTTTTAAGTGTCATTCGAGGACGAATGTTCCTAAGTGAGGGATAATGTAACGACCCTAAAAGCGAATAAGTGAAACTAGAGCCTAACTTGTGTGTCCTTGAGTTGACGTGAGGTTTCATGTTATTTCATGTTGTCCCGAGCTATGGTTGAGGGGTTGAGGGGTTTAGGGGTCAAACTTCAAGGTACGACTCCCCATGGACCACCCTAGGAGTCCTTGAGGAGGACCCTAAGCTTAACCCCCAAGACTCCAAGGAAAACCAAGACTGCCCAAAAATGGAGTGACTTACCGAAGGGGTCCACGCCCCGTGGATGGCCTCCATAGGTCAAGGGGCCCCAAACCATGCTGCAGCCATGAACTTCGAAGGTGACAGTACGGTTAGTGACCCCATCCACGGTCCGTGGATGGGGGTTTCGTGGGTGGCACCAACTTGCTGTCCAAAGTCGGCCAAGTGAGGGGTTAGTTTGGTAAATTCCTCCCTTGGTTAGTTTAGTTCATGGACGGTTATTTTCAGTTTATTATGGTATTTTAATAGTATTAAAAGTGTTATAACATATTTTAGACTTCATTATTTCAAAACCGCAAAGTTAGAAACCTCTCTTCCCCAAAAGCTCTCTCTCTAGAAACCTCCATTGGAGGTGAAGACTTCAAGCTTCCAAGGTTAAGATTTTAAAGTTTTCAAGGGATTTTCATGGATTTCTTCTCTAATAGGTATAGCAGTCTTCATACTTGTCTAATTTTCCATTCAAGGAGCCAATTCAAAGGTGATTTCAAATATCAAAAGTTTTACCCAAAAACCTAGTTTTCAATCTAAGCATGAGTTCAATTCAAAACGATTTCTAAAGGCATTATTGCATTGAATTGTGATTGAATTGTGGATTTAAAGGTGAATTAAGATGATTTCTTCCTAGAACCCATGTTTTCCCCCAATTTCTTAAATTGTTAATTGTGATTGGGAATTGATTGATTATGGGAGTATGTTGAATTGCGTATGTTTATAATGCATTAATTGTTGGATCATGTAAATTTACTTGTCTATTGTAGTATCTTAGAATTGTGTGTTGATGTTGGTTCATAGCCTTGAAAAGGGCAAGTTATGATCAATTACATGTTGAAGTAGAATTATGGTTGAGGAATTGATCAACTTGAAAGGTGGAGGAGTTTACTTACTATGTATATTGTGATCATGGCCTTGAAAGGCAAAGTATGAATGCTTAATGTATGATTATGATGAGAATTATGTGTGTGTGATCCTAATGAATGTGTTATGATCATGTTTAAAAGGCAATTGTATGAATGATGATGATTAAGTGAAAGGCAATTCTCACATATGCAGACACACTCATGAATGAATGAATCACTAATGAGTGAAGTTCTACGATAATGTTAATTAATATTGAGTCTATTGAAAGGTTATTCTCAATTGTACTCTAATGAAAGAAAGGACATGTTGTGAAAGGACTTTCTCACAATATGGGATTCCTAGGTGAAAGGCTATTCTCATCTTTGAATCTATGAGATTTCCAATGAATGAATGTTTGGTTCGGATGGATACTCATACATTAGTTGAGGCGGGGTATCTAGTAACAATCCTTATATCCCATTTTAACAAATGTTGGGTTTGAGATAGATGCCCTCATGTGAGTTGAGGCGGGGTATCTAGTAACAATCTCTTATCCCATAATGAACTAATGAATGTGAATACTCTGTGGGGAATACTGACAAGCACCGAGTGGATATGGATTGAGATGGGTACTCATACGTTAGTTGAGGTGTGGCACTTAGTAGCAATCTGTTGGGATGGATACTCATACGTCAGTTGAGGCGGGTATCTAATGGCAATCTCCCTATCCCATAAACTATGTGCCCACATAGGTCTAGCTAGTGGATCCACTTAAGCTATAAATACGATAGTCCTACCTTAGGTAAGTAGGAATACCTTTATCTGGTGAAGGTGACACCGGGATTCTATGTCAAGCTCTCATGGTCTATGTCGGTTAAGGCTTACCCCCACAACTAATGAACTACGGCTTCTTAAGGTTGCACTACTTAGTGTGGGTGGTGGAATGGGACGCCACCTATGCATTGCACAAGTAGGTTTTGAGAGGGGTCATGGTGTGTTCCTTATAATGTTAATGAAATGAATGAACTCTTATGATCATGTTAATGAAAATGTGGATCTTATGTCTAATGAATGATGGTGTTGATAATGAAATTAATGAATGGGTGACTTAAATGCTTATATGGGTGATGAGTCCACGATTTGGACTCATTTAGGGCTTTATTTTGATAGATTTAGTATCCTCAAATGCATATTTTATCTCAATAACTATTGAAAAGCCCTGAGTTTCAAGTATCTCGAAGACAAAGCATGCACACAAGTGAGCAAAAAGGAACAAGACAGCTGAAAGAACGAAGAAATGAAGGCCTGAAGATCGCCTAATCCATTAGACGAGTTACCGAAAGGCCTTGATCTCGCCTAATGTTCCAGTGTGCTGAGCCTTGAAGGAGAAGATTTAGTCGGCGATAAAAAGGAGTAGTCGGTGAGTCGGCGAATAGTTCCGCGATGCAGTGCCTTATCGCCCAAAGTTACAGAACTTCAAAGATGCTCAAGGCAAAAGCAGAAAGGTGATGAACTAGACCAAAAGGTGGATCGGTGATCCTGACAAACTGCGCCGCGTGGTCCTTCGCAACACAAATTTTTGAAAACTAATAATACCCATTTAAATTTATAACTTAGTATCGAATTTTGGAAGAGAATATCAAATTTTTAGAAATTTTTCAGTTTGAGTTCTTAGAGTTTTTGGGAGACATTGCTCTTGAGCTTTGAGGATTTAAAGATTTCCAATTCCAAGAAATTGGAAGTGGGCATTGAAGAAACTTCATCTTTGACATTGATGTTTGCGTAATCAAGACATAACTTCCAATTCAATTGTCTACAATCGTACAATACTAATATAACCCAACTGAATGGGTTGGGGTCAAGTCCCAAGGGAGCAGTTTCTGAGAATTAAGAGTTAAGCGCGAATATGCTAGAGTTAACCATAGCTAAAAACATTATCGAGTAAAAACATGCTAAATCAAGGGGTTGACACAAATGTCTATTATCAAGGGGGGTTTGTAGTCAATTAACAACTAAAATAGTGAAAATACAAAGATGTGAACATAGGAGATGGGATTATTGGGATGTTATAGGAATACGCGATAAACTACACAATCGGCTAAATGCTATTGATAATCAATTGCTCAACATTTGTAACTAGGCTAGACTTTAGTTGGGGTAAATTCTCTCTCGAGAAACTTACCCCGAATCAACTCGGTTTCTCTCGAACACCGAGTTGCCACTTTTAAGCACATCCTCCGCCTTAGCCCATTCACTCTCTCGAGCTGAATGTGTGCGAAATGGCCTATGATTCACTCTCTCGAGCTTAACCCATGACGACCCAATAACCACCGACTATCGATTTAATAGTCTTAGTTTTAAACCTCTCTCTCGAGCAAGACAAAAACCCTAAGATGAAATCGTATTTGCAACTACAATCCCATTAAGTTCAAACACAACTACTAAACGAAATAAAATTTAAACAGCAAATAGACTAACAATAAGCAATACCCAACAAGAAATTTAACCCATATTTACAAAATCAGTCCCCAAGAATTGGGGTTTTAGCTAGACATAGAGAAAAGGAAGAAAATGATACCAAATCGAAGTAACATCAATTGGGTATGATTTATATTTACTTTAAACGAGTCTAAGATGAAGAATCTTCAACACCCACTTCCAATTTCTTGGAATTAGAAGTCTTCAAATCTTCAAAAGCTAAGCAAAATATTCTCTACTTGAAAAACTTATAATATAAAAATGTTGTATCTCAGATTGCATACTAAGATAAAAATTCAAACTAGTATTAATAGTTGTCAAAAAATGTGCTGCGAAGGATCACTCGGGGCAGTTATTCGGGATCACCGATGCACTCGGCGATCCGCCCTTTGGTCGCTTCATCGCCTTTCAGCTTTTGCCTTCAGCATCTTCGCGTTATGGATCATTTGGCGATATAGTACTGCCTCGCGGAACTGTTCAACGACACGCCTGATACGCTCAAATTACACCTCCCTAAAGAAGCATAAGCGATCGTTATCAAGTAAAGAACCCAACTTGCAGGTTGGGGTCGATCCCACTAGGAAAATGGTTTAGACTTTACTTTAACACACAATTATATCCAATTAGTCAAAGTACTTCCAGAAACAAGTAATAAAAAGGGGGGATTTTGTGAAACAAATTGTGAGAATTCAGTAAGTAATCAATAAACAAAAGTTAATTTCAGTTGTTATCAAGATGA
>JAJOOO010024784.1:0-14990 GCA_029582685.1 Solanum piurae
ATGTGTGAGCAGAAAGCAGAAGTAAATAATCATTTGTTCATTCACTGTAAAGCAGCTTCAAAATTGTGGAATATGTTTTTGTGTATACTAGGGGTTAGCTGGGTGATGCCAAAGACAACCATGGAGCTCCTTAATAGCTGGACAAGAATTGGCAACAGAGGGAAATGTGAAGATTGGTGGAAGACTATTCCAGCCTGTATATGGTGGACTCTATGGAAAGAAAGGAATGCTAGGTGTTTTGAAGGACAAAATGATAGTTTTCAGAAGATAGAAATGAAATGCTTAAGTCTTTTATTTTTTTGGTGTAAGCAAGAGTTGGTAGGGGAAAGCATAGAGATAGTTGATTTTAAAGGAAACTTGTAATTCTGTATGGCTTTTTGAGGGTGTGCCCACCACCCTGTGGGATGTAAGTTTCCAATTCATCATCCCTTGGATGATGAATTTTTTGTGAATACAAAGTTACCCTTATCTCAAAATAAAATAAAATACTAGTTCCTTACCAACTATACAAGCTGCATCTAATTGCCCCTTGTTACATCTGAGGAGGTTCTTAAAGCTTTAAATGACATTGATGGAATGAAGTCCTCAGGCCACAATGGATTTAATGCTTGTTTCCTTGAAAAATCATGGCCAGTTATAGACAGCAATGTTACTGATCCTGTATTGAAGTTCTTTGAGTCCATTATGTGGGTTTTTCTTGAATAAGGGCTGATCAGTCTCAACTTTCCTGATGGTTTTGTCAAATGGGTTTATGACTTGTGTCACTATTGTCTCTATGCAATTGTTGTTAATGGTATGCTCACAACCTTTCCTGCTAAGAGGGGATTAAGATAGGGTCATCTCCTCTCACCTTTCCTGCTAAGAGAGACAACATTACCTTACCATGCTTCTGAGGAGAAATCCTGATTTTAATTCACCCTAAATGTGAAAAGCTTAATATTATCCCACTAGGATTTGGTGATGACTTATTGCTGGTCTGCAAAGGGGATTAGAGCTCTGTGATGAAACTGTTTGTTTGCTTCCAGAACTTCTCTGCAGCCTCTGGCCTCAAAGCCAATGTCAACAAAAGTTCTGTGTATTTTGGAGGACTTGACACTGCCACTAAGCAGAATATTCTTAACATGTTACACAATATACGAGGGATGCTTGCCTTTTAGGTATCTTGGTGTACCATTAAGCACTAAAAGGCTACTAATCTGGCAGAATTATCAGAGGGCTGCACTGAGTTGGGAGGATGATTGCAATGGATGGTCACTCATGTGAATAGAAGGAAGGCTATGGCAGAAATGTTCAGGATTGTTGTTTCTGGTTGTGTGTATTTTATATGACAGGAGAAGAATGCAAGATTTCTCCAATGCCAGAGAAAGGGACCCTGAGTCAGTTACCAGAATGATTGTCCAAGAAACAGTCGAGAGAGAAAGCCTAAAGCCCAAGCTAGCTAGTAGAATTCATGCTCTTAATTTCTACCCTGGAGTTATTGGCATAGCATAGTGTTCTTTAGTTATTTTGTCTGCTGGACTCATGAGACTGTCCATAAGCCAGTTTCCCTTCGAGCTTTGTACATAACATCATTTTGGTTAGTAAACCTCTTTATCACCAAAAACAAAAAAGATAAAGTGAGCTGGGGGCCCTTTTTCTTTTTTCATGACCAAGAAATTATTCTGAGCAAACCCTTAGCACCAATCACAACCTTCGAAACTCAGGTTATTGGGGCCTCTCTTCTACCCACCCTTATCTACTTAAATACCAAGCTTAGTTCGAATGGCACAATGCCCAACCCTGTGACCTAAGTCACAAGTCCCTCAACCTTCGCCACTTGAACTAATCCCTGGGGGTTTGACAACTTTTGTTTCAATGGTGACGCAAAATAACCTTACTGATGACCTAGTAAATATCTTTCTGTCTACCTGGCAAAAAGGTGATTGAAATAGAGGAAAAAACAGTAACTGGAGAAGGCTCAATGATCTCAACATTTTGAGGTTGAATTTTCCAAGGCTTACAATAAAGCTCACCCGCCCTCAAGTTTCTCATTAGCTCTGTTGCTGTTAGCATTAACCCGTGACCTGCTATAACTTTCAAGCGAAATGAGATAACAAGTTTCGTCCAGCAAGTGTTTAGCCTTGCATGTTTCTGGATTAGTCAGGAAGTGAGAGTTTCCTGGAAGAAGTGGGCCATCGTGTTCCAACTTTCATTAAATTTAGAAGATTACGGATAAGAATGTTTTCTTTGAGTTTTTCTACTACTTGATATGTCCTGTACCTAAACATGACACTGTATTATTCCTATATTTTTCTTTTCGTCACTTGGTGCTTGGATTAATAGGACTTCCCCAAAATCCCATATATGACCTTATTAAAGATAATGGAAAAAAGCTTCAGGTGGCCTTTGTCATTACGATTAGTAATATACATGTACCTGTAGTTGGCTGTTTTTTGGTTTCGCTTCTGTTTCTGGATCTGTTAGTGCCTATCCTGACTGTAAGTTGCATAATGCAGAGACTGGGGTCGGCGTTTTATGAAATTATATCCACAGTACACTTCATGGGACAACTCAAAAGTTCCGGAAAGGCCACTTGTGATTGGATATGTCTCACCTGATTATTTTACTCACTCTGTTTCATACTTCATCGAAGCACCACTTGCCCATCATGATTACACAAAGTACAAGGTGGTGGTTTATTCATCTGTTGTAAAGGTATTCTTTTCAATCCCCAATCGCTCATTTATCTTTTTTTTAAGACAGCTCTTAGTTTGCTGTTCGGATTATATCATTAAGACATTCTTTGGGCAAAATCACTAAGGCATGCTCTTATATGGTTCTTTGTTTGGAACTGCAGGCAGATGCAAAAACAAACAGGTTTAGGGACAAAGTCATGAAAAAGGGTGGTCTCTGGAGGGATATCTACGGGATTGATGAGAAAAAGGTATCCAGCATGATCAGAGAAGATAAAGTTGATATCATGGTTGAACTTACAGGCCATACAGCAAACAATAAACTGGGAACCATGGCTTGCCGACCTGCGCCTGTACAGGTAATCTTTATCTTATGTCCTAAAACTTAATTGTTTCCGATTTCAATATTGCTGCTCTGATTGAAGCCCAACTGCATCACATGAAATATGTCGGGCTTTTAAGGGAATGTTCTGGTCTTTCATTTTTTTTTTTGATATACTTTTAACGGGAAATGATTAAGCTGGGCTCGCATACAATGAGAAACTGGAATTTGGTGGTTCTTCTGTTTTACTTTATTAGGCTTATTAATAATCCCAAGGGAATATCTCCTTTCATCATTTCTTGACTTTTATGCTTCCAAGAGCTTGATCAATGGAGATATATGTGTAGCATGGTGTTGCTATTACCAAGTTCATATTTCTAAAGAAGGTTTGGAGATTGGTGTGCATCATGTAATACAAAGTCATGAGCGTGTATGCACTCGATATCATTCCGAATTATGTTAGAGTGACTTTCGTCCATGCTAGCCTTGTAATTTCGTATGATTCAAATTGTGGATCTTATCGAGTATGAAGGAAAAATACGTACTTCATCTTCTTTGGTCATATGGCAAT
Source organism: Solanum piurae (assembly GCA_029582685.1). Taxonomy (NCBI): domain Eukaryota; kingdom Viridiplantae; phylum Streptophyta; class Magnoliopsida; order Solanales; family Solanaceae; genus Solanum; species Solanum piurae. The sequence continues at coordinate 3,566 of JAJOOO010024784.1, forward strand.
CTTTTTCTAAGATACATGATAGCGGTGTTACTAGGAGAATTGCATGGGTGGTTGGAATTGTTATAAAACGGCTGTCCAGCAATTGCCTGTCAACTGAAAATTTTCATTTGAAATTGGTAAGCTAATTAGTTTATGAAGACATCTGATGCCAAAGGTAAATCTTTTCCGAAATGGGATAGTTTGTTAGTTTTCATTTTACTGTCATTTTGGTTGTATGCTAATTCAACCACTCTTTTTGAACATATGAAAAACATGTTTATGCATTTAGTTATCAAAGCTTCCCTGCTATAAATGAAGTCTTAAACTAATCTACTTGCTATGAAGGAATTTTTGAGCTGTTATTGCGCTGTCTCATGATTCTATATGTTTCTCCTGCTAGGTGACTTGGATTGGATACCCTAACACAACTGGTTTGCCCACTATTGATTATAGAATCACTGATGCTATGGCTGACCCTCCTAATGCAAAACAGAAGTAAGTGGGAGAAAGGGTTTTTTCATGTTGACCTTACCAAGTTGGATCTCACGACAATCTTGTGGCTAATCCTATAAATTTTATTGGCAGACATGTGGAAGAGTTGGTCCGATTGCCAAATAGCTTTCTTTGTTATACACCCTCTCCTGAAGCTGGGCCAGTGTGTCCAGCACCTGCTTTATCCAATGGCTTCGTTACATTTGGTAGCTTCAACAATCTTGCCAAGGTATTAATCCGGAAACAAGTGTCATTGAGAAGCATGTGATGGGATTGTTTTTTGCTTTTTAAAGTTCAACTGTATTGATTCATTCATTGATAGCATTCTGTGGTTCTTTCTCCTTTTATTCATGCCGACTTGCTTTCAATACAGATAACACCGAAAGTTCTACAAGTTTGGGCAAGAATTCTATCTGCAGTTCCACATTCTCGGCTAATTGTTAAGTGCAAGCCTTTCTGTTGCGATAGTGTGAGGCAGAGATTTCTTTCTATTCTAGAGCAGTTGGGATTGGAGCCACAGAGAGTTGATCTTTTGCCCTTAATCCTTCTAAATCATGATCATATGCAAGCATATTCCCTCATGGACATTAGGTAATGCTTTTTCTCATGTGGCCTTATATTCAGCAATCTGTGTAAGCTTTTGATTTCATTTGTAAATTGTTCACAAGGCTGTCATTTTCAATTCCACTTCCAAATTTATATGGGGTATCAAGCTTCACTTTGAAGATACCCAACGAATACAATGCTATTACTAACTCCATCTCTCTTCTTTCTCCTAGATGATACCCAACGAATACAATACATATGCTCTTCTCATCTTACTCATACGTTATATCTAAATTAAAGTTCATGATCCCTTTGTTCACTAGTGTTTTCTTCACTGAAGTCAACTATTTCTTTGCATTATTATCAAATACAAACATACAAATTTGCTGCAAGACTGTCAACAGTAAGTCGCAACATAGCTTGTCATGGAAGCTGCAGAAACATTTTGTATTTGATAGATCCCTGTTCATCAAGAAACTGAATAGACCTCCTTTTGTAGCTTGGATACTTTTCCTTATGCTGGAACAACCACCACATGTGAATCACTATACATGGGAGTTCCTTGTGTCACTATGGGAGGTTCTGTACACGCTCACAATGTTGGTGTGAGTCTTCTTAAGACAGTCGGTAAGTATGTTTTTTTGATCTTGCTCTTATTAACTTCCTGTATATTACGAGCTCTTGTGCTTGCATTTGCCAATTGACCCCGAGAAATAAGTTTCAGGGGGAAATCATAAGTTTGTTCTAACACATTGTACAATTGGTGGGCAATTTTGCACTTTAGGGTTAGAAAACCTTGTGGCGAGGAATGAAGATGAGTATGTTGAGTCAGCTATACAGCTGGCTTCAGATGTTACATCTCTATCAAACTTGAGAATGAGTCTGCGAGAACTGATGTCAAAATCACCACTTTGTGACGGGGCCAAGTTCACCCGAAACATAGAGTCAATATATAGGAGTATGTGGCGCAGGTACTGTGATGGCGATGTGCCATCTCTGAGGCGTATGGAATTATTACAGCAGCAGCAGACACAAACTGAGTCGGTGGTTCCAGAAGAGTCACCTGTTAATTCATTGGAAAGAACCATCACTTCTGCTCCTACAGACGGGTCAATTAAAGAGAATGGATTCACTACGATACCAGCCTTGGTACTTAACTCTTCCACTAGTGAAGAAAATGGGGTGCAGTCAAATCAAAATGGTAATCATGGTAACCTGAGTTGAGAGTTGGTTGTTTGCTCTGTGAGTCTGTCCGTTAAGAAGTGGGGAATGATTGGTAATAGAAGCCAAGATTCAAGGACACAAGTCTTATAGCATGTCTGAAATGAGACCAAGCCTCTTGTATCATATAATTTACGGGGCAGTTATGTGCTAAATTGAACGGCTGACATGGTTAATGTCTGCAGAGTCCTCTCTGTTGCGGAGTGTGCAGGCATAATTCTTTTTGCGGAGAAGAATGTTGGAAGGGCTAGTGAAATTATTATTTGTTCCAAAAAAAAAATTAGAATTATAGTGTATTAGGATGTGGGTTGTACTAGTTATCTCTCTCTATGCTTGAGTTACAAGTTGGAATTTGTAGATTTGGATCATATCTCTAAATGGAATGAATGATTTTTGTCTTCTGTTTTTCTGTTCAGCTTTTAAGAATGTTGTGTTCCAAAGGGAAACATGAGATTGATCAAATTGAAGAAAATTAACATGTACAATATGCATACACAATTTGGATGGTCATTAGGAGGGAGGGTTTCAAAAAAATTGGAGTAAAAGAAATTTGGTCATTTATATTCTCAAAAATTCATGGATTATTACACATGAAAAATTAAAAAAACATTTTGAATTCTTTTTTCGTGACCTCTAAATGCTTAAAAAAAGTGGCGTGAATCCTATAGAAGCTATGAGTATCGTTTACTAGGTCATTACGAAAGGTCTAATACATGTGAAACTTAAGAAAAAATGAATTCTTATTTCCTGACCCTTAAAAGCTTAAAAAGAATGGCGTAGACCCAATAGAGCCTATGATATCGTTCACTAGGTATTGCAGATTCTTGAAAAATTGGGTCAAAAAATTCGATCAATCAAAATCCCAAAAATTCATGTACTAATACACACTAAAATAAAAGAAAACTTATCATGAATGGACTCACATAATTCGAGCTCAAATAAAGATGGTCACACACATTTTGAAAAATTTAACGAAGGATTTCGCAAAGGTTTCGCAAAGAAATCATTCGAAATCCATATGACCAAAATATTGATGGGCTAACTGAGAGTTTGCCTAATTCCTGTAAATTGGCCCCTAAATGCCTAAAAATGACTCAAAGAATGGTGAGACTATACGTACTGTTCCCCCAACTAGTTTCGTATCAATGAGCTAATACAGACGAAAAATAAAAAAAACCGCATAATCTAAAAGTTGGCTTGTAAATGTGAAAATATGCCTGAAAAAATATGGTGGGACTGTACGTAACGCTTTCCCAACTCAGTAAGGAGGTCCTCATAAAGTTTATTCAGATTTTTTTTTGGGTGTTCTGAGGCGCCAAATCCATGCACTAATACACACGGAAAACCAAGAAAACCGCGTAATTCCTAAAAGTTGACTTGTAAATGCGAAAATATGCCTGAAAAATATAGTGGGACTGTACGTAACGCTTCCCCGATTCATTTCGAAATTCCTCATACAGTTTTTTCAGAAAAAAAATCTGGGTGCTCTGAGGCGCCAGATCCATGGGATACTACACGCGAAAAAACAAAAAAAGTCGCATAATTTCAAAAAATAGGCTTGTAAATGCGAAAATATGCCTAAAGAAATTGTGGAACTGTACATAACGCTTCCCCAACTCATTATAGAGGTCCTCATAAAAAAAAATCAGAATTTTTTTTGGGTGCTCCGAGGTGTCAGATCCATGGGCTAATACACATGAAAAATCAAGAAAGTCGCGTAATTTCAAAAAGTTGACTTGTAAATGCGAAATGTATCTAAACAAAATGGTGGGACTGTACAAAATGTTTTTCTTACTCATTCCGGAGGTCTTCATAGAGTTATTTGAGAAAAAAATTATAGGTGTTTCGGGCGCCAAATCCATGGGCTAATACACACGAAATATCTGGGAATTTGGGCGATTCTTAAAAAGAGGCTTCTAAATGCGAAATTGTGCGTTAAAAAAATGGTGTGAGTATACGTGACAGTTTCCCAACTCATTACGGAGGTCCTCATAAAGTTTTTTGAAAAAAAAATTGGGTACTCCGAGCGCCAAATCCATGGGCTAATACACACGAAAAATTGATGAATTTGGGTGATTCATAAAAAAAAGGCTTGTAAATGCGGAAATGGGCGTTAAAAAATGGTGTGACTATACATGAATGTTTCTCAACTAATTACGGAGGTTCTCATAATATTTTTTTGAGAAAAAATCTTTGGGTGCTCCGGGCGCCAGATCCATGAGCTAATTATACACACGAAAAATGGGCGAATTTGGGCAATTTTAAAAAATGGCTTGTAAATGCGGAAATGGGCGTTAAAAAATGGTGTGATTATACGTGAAGGTTCCCCAACTCATTACGGAGGTCCTCATAACGTTTTTTGAGAAATTTTTTTTGAGTGCTCCGGGCGCTAGAATCATGGGCTAATATCCACACGAAAAATTGGAGAATTTGGGAGATTCTTAAAAAAGGCATGTAAATGCGAAAATGGACGTTAAAAAAATAGTGTGAGTATACGTGAAAGTTCCCCAACTCATTACGGAGGTCCTCATAAAGTTTTTTGAGGAAAAAAATTTGGATACTACGGGCGCCAGATCCATGGGCTGTAACACGAAAAATCAGGGAATTTGAATGAATCTTAAAAAAAGGCTTGTAAATGCGGAAATGGGCATTAAAAAAATGGTGCGAGTATATGAGATGGTTCCCCAACTCATTACGCAGGTCCTCATAATGGGCTAATACACACAAAAAATCGTGGAACTTGGGTGATTCTTAAAAAAAGGCTTGTAAATGCGAAAATGGGCGTTAAAAAAATGGTGTGAGCATACGCGAAGGTTCCTCAACTCATTACGGAGGACCTCATACAGTTTTTGAGAAAAAAATTATAGGTGTTCCAGGCGCCAGATCCATGGGCTAATACACATGAAATATCTGTGAAACTAGGCGATTCTTAACAAAAGGCTTGTTAATGTAGAAATGGCGCTAAAAAAATAGTGTGAGTATACATGAAAGTTCTCAAACTGATTATGAAGGTCCTCATAAAGTTTTTTGAGAAAATATTTTGGGTCCTCCAGGTGCCTGATCCATGGGCTAATAATATCAACACACGAACAATTAGGGGATTTGGGTGATTCTTAAAAAGGTCTCGTAAATGCGGAAATGAACGTTAAAAATGGTGTGAGTATACGTAAAGGTTCCCCAACTCATTACGGAGGTCCTCATAAAGTTTTTTGACAAAAAAAATTTTGGGTCCTCCGGGCGCCAGATCCATAGGCTAATAATACACACGAAAAACCGTAAAATTTGGGCGATTCCTTAAAAAGGGCTTCGAAATGAGGAAATAGGCGTTAAAAAGATGGTGTGAGTATACGTGAAGATTCCCAACTCATTACGAAGGTCCTCATAAAGTTTTTTGAGAAATTTTTTTTGGATACTTCGGACGCCAGATCCATGGGTGTACATGAAAAATGAGGGAATTTGAGCAACTTTTATAAAAGGGCTGGTTAATGCAGAAATGGGTGTAAAAAAAATAGTGTGGGTATACTTGAAGATTTCACAACTCATTACGGAGATCCTCATAAAGTTTTTTGAGAAAAAAATTTTGGTTGCTCCGGGCGCCAAATCCATGGGCTTATACACACGAAAAATCGGTAAATTTGGGCGATTCTTAAAAAAGGGCTAGTAAATGCGAAAATTGGCATTTAAAAAATTATGTGAGTATACGTGAAGGTTTCCTAACTCATTACAGAGGTCCTCATAATTTTTTTTGAGAAAACAATTTTGGCATTCTGGCCCAGTCTGATCAATGGGCAAATACGCATGAAAAATTGGGAAATTTGGGTGATTCTTAGAAAAGGATTGTAAATGAGGAAATGGACGTTAAAAAAATAGTGTGAGTTACGTGAAGGTTCTTCCAGTCATTACGAAGGTCCTCATAAAAAAATTTGAGAAAAAAATTGGGTGCTCCGGGTGTCAGATCCACGGGATAATACACACACAAAATTGGTGAATTTGAGCGATTCTTAAAAAAAGGGCTTGTAAATGCTGAAATGATCGTTAAAAAATGGTGTGAGTATACGTGAAAGTTCTCTAACTCATTACGGAGGTCCTCATAAAGTTTTTTGAGAAAAATATTTAGGTTGCTCCGGGCGCCAGATCCATGGGTTAATACACACAAAAAATCAGAGAATTTGGGCGATTCTTAAAAAAATGCTTGTAAATGCGAAAATGGTGTGAGTATACATGAAGGTTCCCAAACTGATTACGGAGGTCTTCATACAGTTTTTTGAGAAAAAAATTGGGTGTTCCGGGCGCCAAATCCATGGGCTATTATTACACACAAAAATCTGGGAATTTGGGCGATTCTTAAAAAAAGGCTTATAAATGCGAAAATGAGCATTAAAAAAATGGTGTGTAAGTATACGTGGTGGTTCCTCAACTGATTAAATAGGTTTTCGTAAAAAAATATTTGAGTGTGTCGGGCACGAGATTCAAGGGCTTAAACACACAAAAAATTGGGAAATTTGGGCGATTCTTTAAATAGGGCTTGTAAAATGCAGAAATGGGCGCTTAAAAAATGCTATGAGTATTCGTGAAGGTTACCCAACTCATTAAGTAGGTCCTCATAAAGTTTTTTGAGAAAGATTTTTTGGGTATTCCGAACGCCAGATCCATGGGCTAATACAAACAAAAATTGGGGAAAGTTGGGCGATTCTTAAAAAAAGGCTTGTAAATGTGGAAATGGGTGTTAATTTTTTTTGTGAGTACACGTGAAGGTGCGATTCTTAAAAAAAGAATTGTAAATGAGGAAATGGACGTTAAAAAAATGGTGTGAGTATACGTGAAGGTTCCCCAGCAATTACAAAGGTCCTCATAAAGTTTTTTGAGAAAAAAAAATTGGGTGCTCCAGGCGTCAGATCCATGGGCTAATACACATGAAAAAATGGGGAATTTGAGCGATTCTTAAAAAATGTTTTGTAAATGCGGAAATGAGCGTTGAAAAAAGGTGTGAGTATACGTGATGGTTCCCCAACTCATTACGGAGTTCCTCATAAAAAAATTTGAGCAAAAAATTATGGGTACTCCGGGCGCCAGATCCATGGGCAATACACGAAAATTCGGGGAATTTGGGTGATTCTTAAATAAGGGCTTATAAATGTTGAAATGGGCGTTAAATATTTTTTTGTGAGTATACGTGAAGGTTCCCTAACTCATTTCGGAGGCCCACATAAAGTTTTTTGAGAAATTTTTTTTAGGTGCTCCGAGCGCTAGATCAATGAGGAAATGTGCTTTAAAAATGGTGTGAGTATACGTGAAGGTTCCCTCAGACATTACGAAGGTCCGCATAAAGTTTTTTGAGAAAAAAATTTGGGTTCTCCGGACGCCGGATCCATGGGCAATACACAAGAAAAATCAAGAAATTTTGGCGATTCTTAAAAAAGGGCTTGTAAATGCGAAATGAGTGTTAAAAAATTGTGTGAATATAGGTGAAGGTTCTCCAACTCATTACAGATGTTCTCATAAAGTTTTTTGGAAAAAAAATTGGGTGCTTCGTGCGCCAGATCCATGTGCTAATACACACGAAAAATCAGGGAATTTGGGCGATTCTTAAAAATGAGCTTGTAAATGCGAAAATGAGCGTTAAAAATGGTGTGAGTATAGTGAAGGTTCCCTAACTAATTACAGAGGTCCTCACAAAGTTTATTAAGAATTTTTTTTTGGGTGTTTCGGGAGACAGATCAATGGACTAATACACACGAAAAATAAGAAAATTTAGGTGATTCTTAAAAAAGGGCTTGTAAATGCAGAAATGGGTGTTAAAAATGGTGTGAATATACGAGAAGGTTCCCTAACTAATTACGGAGGTCCTCATAAATATTTTTTTGAGAAAAAACTTTGGGTTCTCCGAACGCCAGATCCATGGTCTAATACACACGAAAAATCGGAGAATTTGGACGATTCTTAAGAAAGTTCTTGTAAATGCGAAAATGGGCGTTAAAAAAATGATGTGAGTATACGTGAAGGTTTCCCAACACATTACGAAGGTCGTCATAAAGTTTATTGAGAAATTTTTTTTGGATGTTACGGGCGCTAGATCCATGATCTAATACACAAGAAAAAATAGGGAATATGGGCGATTCTTTAAAAAGGGCATGTAAATGCAGAAATGGGCGTTAAAAAATGGTGTGATTATACGTGAATGTTCCCCGACTCATCACAGAGGTCCTCATTAAGCTTGTTGAATATAAAAAATTGGGTGCTCCGGACGCCAAATCCATGGGCCAATACACACGAAAAATCAGGGAATTTGAGCAATTCTTAAAAAAAGGCTTGTAAATTCAGAAATTGACATTATAAAATGGTGTGAGTATACCTGAAGGTTCCCCAACTCATTACGTAGATCCTCATAAAGTTTTTTGAGAAAAAATAATTTGGGTGCTCCGGGCGCCAGATCCATGGGAATACACACGAAAAATCGAGGAATTTGGGTGATTCTTTAAAATGGGTTTGTAAATGCGGAAATGAACATTAGAAAAAATGGTGTGAGTATACGTGAAGATTCCCCAACTCATTGAGGAGGTCATCATAAAGTTTTTTGAGAAAAAAGATTTTGGTGCTTCGGGCGCCAGATCCATGGACTAATACATACGAAAAATTGGGGAATTTGGGCGATTCTTCAAAAAGGGTTTGTAAATGCGAAAACTGGCGTCAACGAAATGGTGTGAGTATACGTTAAGGTTACCCAACTCATTACGGAGGTCCTCATAAGGTTTTTTGAGAAAAAATAATTTGGGTGTTTCGAGCATCAGATCCATGGGCTAATACACATGAAAAATCGGGTAATTTGGGCTATTCTTAAAAAATAGATTGTAAATGAGGAAATAGGCGTTAAAAAAAAGTGTGAGTATACGTGAAGTTTCACCACCTGATTACGAAGGTCCTCATAAATCTTTTTGAGAATAAATTTGGGGTGCTCTGGGCGTCAGATCCATGAGCTAATACACTCAGAAAACCAAGAAAGTCGCGTTATTTTTAAAAGTTGGTTTGTAAATGCAAAATGCTTGAAAAATGGCGGGATTGTACGTACCACTTCCCAAACTCATTACGATTGTCCTAAAAAAAATTGAATTTTTTTTAGCTCTGAGGCACGTGATTCATGGGTTAATACACACGAAAAAATCAAGAAAGTCGTGTTATTCCTAAAAGTTGTCTTATAAATGCGAAAATACGACTGAAAAGATAGTGGGACATTACGTAAAGCTTTCCCAACTCATTACAGAGGTACTCATAAAGTTTTTCTTGGAAAAAAAATTGGGCGCTCCGAGACACCCAATCCATGGGATAATTCATACGCAAAGCATAGGAAGTCGCGTAATTCCTAAAAGTTGGTTTGTAAATGCAAATATATGCCTGAAAAATGGTGGAACTGCACGTAAAGTTTCCGCAACTTATTACGGAGGTCCTCATAAAGTATTTTCAGGAAAAAAAATTAGGTGCTTCGAGGCGTCAATTTCATGGGCATTATACACACGAAAAACAAAGAAAGTCGCGTAATTTCTAGAAGTTGGCTTGTAAATGCAAAAATATGCTTGAAAAAAATGGTGGGACTATACATAAGGTTTCCCCAACTTATTACAAAGGTCCTCATAAAGTTTTTCAAGAAAAAAATTGAGTGCTCCGAGGCGTCAGATCTATGGGGTTATACACACGAAAATTAAGAAATTTGAAAATTTTCAAAAAGTCGACTTGTAAATGCGAAAATATGCATGAAAAAAATAGTGAAATTATACGTAATGCTTCCCTAACTCATTACGGAGGTCCTCAAAAAATAATGTTGGGTGCTCTGAGGCGCCAAATCAATGGGTTAATATACATGAAAACCAACAAAGTCACATAATTTCTAAAAATTGACTTGTAAATACGAAAATATGCTTGAATAAATAGTGAAAATGTATGTAACACTTCTCCAACTCATTATGGATGTCATAAATTTTATTCAGAAAAAAAAAATTGGTGCTCCAAGGCGTCAGATCAATAGGCTAATATACACGAAAAATAAAAAAAGTCCAATAATTCCTAAAAGTTGATCATGTAAATGCAAAAATATGCCTAAAACAAAACTGTGGGACTGTACGTAACGCTTCCCAAACTCATTAACGAGGTCCTTACAAAGTTTTTTAGAGAAAAAAATTTGGTTGCTCCAAATCGCTAGATCCAAGGGCTAATACACATGAAAAACCAAGAAAGTCGCTTAATTTCTAAAAGTTGACTTGTAAATGCGAAAATATGCTTGAAAAACTGGTGGGACTCTATGTAACGCCTCCCCAACTCATTACAGAGGTCCTAGTAAAGCTTTCAGAAAAAAAATGAGTGGTTTGAGAGCGTCAGATCCATGGGCTAATACACACGAAGAAATTAAAAAAGTCGTATCATTTCAAAAAGTTGACTTGTAAATAATAAAATATGCTTGAAAAAATGGTAGACTATACCTAACGCTTCCCCAACACATTATGGAGGTCCTCATAAGTTTTTTCAGAAAAATAATTTGGGTGCTCCGAAGCGCCGAATCCATGGGTTAATAAACGCGAAAACCAAAGAAAGTCGCTTAATTTCTAAATGTTGGCTAAGGCTGGGCACCGGACCGGAATGGGACCACTGGACCGAAACGAACCGGTACCGAACCGAAATGGGACGGTTTGACCGGGTTGTTGACCGGTATCGGGATGAACCGGACCGGAACTACCGAAATGGAGGCTCGGTTCCGTCCCGTCCCACTATATATCGGGAAAGAACCGGGACGGACCGGAATGGACCGAAACGAAACGGGATGGAATAAACGGGACGGCACATATAGCTATTTCAAAAAAAAATTATATTTTTTGAGTTATTTTGAATTACGAAAATAAGAAAAAAATAATTAATTTTTCTAAGTTATATTAGTAATTAGTTAATATTATTTAAGTTTTAAAATTTATAATAATTTTACTTAAGTTTATTTTAAAGATATTTTTTTTTAATTTTTACGTATATAAGTTTGTAAGTTAAGTTTAATAAAGTTTTTGAGCTTATGTAGTTATGTTATAAGTTTTAAAGATTTGAATCTTTTGAAATTTATAAGTTATTAAGTTATACTTATAACTTATAAGTTAAATAACTTAAGTTTGTAATTTTAAATATTAAATAAACAAAAAAGAAATGCTAATAAAAG
>JAJOOO010024785.1:0-23284 GCA_029582685.1 Solanum piurae
AAGTCAATCCTGCTGCTTAGGAGGTCTACTGGGTCGTCTGTTGGGACCTGTATGCATGAATGCAGCACCCCCAAGGCAATGGGGCATCAGTCCAAAATAATGTACAGAGTATGAAAGGCTATAGACTAAGTGAGCAAGTATCATAATATACCAAAAGCAATCGCGTAAGGAAATCAAAATTTTAGATAAGCATGATAACCCGCTACTGAATCAAAAAAATACAAAAATAATCAAACATCAACCTAACCAAGCCCCCATAAGATCGGCAGGTACAAACAACATACCACCTACCTAGGCCTCCATAAGCCAGAAGGTGCCAAATCAATCTGCATACCCCTATCAGTAGCCCCTTATCTTTGTAAGAAGTCACATAGCCCTTTTTGGCAATGATATAGTCCCGTAGGCAGCACATAGCCCTCTTAGGCAACATCATAGCTTTGTGGGATGCACATAGCCCTATTTTGCATCAACATAGCCCTGTAGGCAACACATAGCCCTCTTTGGTGTCAAAATAGCCCCGTAGGCAACACATAACACTCTTTGGCATCAATATAGCCCTGTGGGAAACACATAGCCCTCTTTGGAAATAACATAGTCCTATTAGAAAACATCATAGCCCCCATAGGCAGTTCATAGCTCAACAACTAACCACAATAGCCCCAAGAGCGACAACAAACACTTGAATAGGCTAAACGCGAGTAATTTAGCTATAAACAATATATATGAATAATATCCAAGTTGTTCCTTACTTAGGGTCATTCTTAACAGATTATGAGTCCATAAAATGATGGTTTATATCCACTCAGTCAGCCAACCACTCACAATTACATCTACTAGATCACCAACATTAACTACCTCTAAGGAAACATGTCGAACGAAGGGAATAGCCTTCACATACCTTTCCAATGAACACTCGAAATACCGTAGTTCCTTCACGAAAGTTGTTCCTTATATCCTAAGCTTCACAAACACTATATATACACAGATGGTACGCACCTATAACCAATTCATAATTAATCTTAAATCAGTAGATTTTCCATATTACCCTAACTTGTCGAAATGTCCGTAGAAATTCATAAAAACAATCATAAAAGAGTCCCGAGATGATTATCTTAGTTAACCAAGTTTAAACCTTGAAGAAACACCAATAACTACAAATTTATATCTTCAAAACCCAGCTACAAATGCAGCTAATCGAAGGGGAAAACGATTGCCACGTGTAGAGATCACGTTTCTAGGCACGGGGGCAACGTTTAATGGTAGAAATCGTCAAAAACTAACATTCGTCATGCAAGAACACCATAGGAACCTTTTATTAATCTTTCTCTTTGGTTTGGAAGTGAAAAGAAATGTTTTCATGACTTAAAACGTTAAGTAAGCTGACATACCACATTTTTTACCCGACTTGAATCCGACCAAAATTCATCCCCGGCAGTCCGTAGTAAAACCCTTATAACTTTTTACTCCGATGTAGGTTGGATACAGGGTTTTGTGAGTTGCAAACTAAACTCGTAGGCCTTCAATTTAATGGGTGATAGGCCTTCTAAGTTTTTATATATTGGGAGAAAACATACAAGACATTTGACCTAAATTTTAGAATAATCTTTAAAAAAGAACTTACGATAACTTTCGTCAACTTTTATTTTGCCACTTACCTAACTTCAGAACTTGAGATACAACCCTTAAACACTTAAAATATGACATACACATAATTATTAATTTATTACCCAACCTCCTTGTCTTTCCACGAAGATACAAGTTAATTTAGACGTTTTGAAAAATCGGGGTGTTACACCTTCACTGAAGGGACTTCTTCATTTCTCAACCTACGAACCTGACGGTCAAGAATCTCAACTGGCACTTCTTCATAAGTGAGACTATCATTCACATCCACACTCTCTAATGGTACTATTGATGTTGGATCACCCACACACTTCTTCAACAAGGAAATGTGAAAGATTGGTTGAACCACTACTAGTTCTGCTCGCAAATCTAACTCATAGGCCACGTTACCAACCCTTTTCAGGATTTTATAAGGACCTACATATCTAGGACTGAACTTCCCTTTCTTGAAAAATCTCATCACCCCCTTCATAGGTGAAACCTTCAGGAAGATCCAATCATCAATTTCAAACTTTAAGTCCCTTCTTCTCACATCTGCATAGTACTTCTGAAGACTCTGTTGTCTTAAGTCTATCCCTGATGAGATGCACTTTTCCATAGCTTCGTGAACCAAATCTGGCCCAATCAATGATGTTTTACCTACTTCAAACCAACCAATCAGGGACCTGCATCTACGCCTATATAATGCCTCATACGAGGCCATCTGAATACTGGAATGGAAGCTATTATTATAGGTGAACTCTATGAGAGGTAGGTGATCATTCCAACTTCCCTTGAAATCGATCACGCAAGCTCTCAACATGTCCTATAAGGTATGAATGGTATGATTTTCCTGACCATCCGTCTGTGGATGAAATGTTGTGCTGAGATTTACCTGAGTACCAAGACCTTTCTGAAATGATTTCCAGAAATGAAAAGTAAACTGAGGACCTCTATCTAAAATGATAGACAAGGGGACCCCATGCAATCTGACTATCTCATTGATGTAGAGTTTGGCATAGTCCTTCACTAAATCAGTAGTCTTGACAGCCAACAAGTGAGCAGACTTAGTGACCCTGTCCACTATCACCCAAATGGAGTCATGTTGTCTGCGAGTACGAGTTAAACCTGCAATAAAGTCCATATTTATCACTTCCCACTTCCATGTAGAAATTTTAATCTCTTGAGTCATATCTCATGGTTTCTGATGTTCTACCTTAACCTGTTGACAATTAGGACACTTAGCCACGAAGTATGTAATGTCTCTCTTCATGTCGTTCCACCAAAAGACTTCTCATAGATCATAGTACATCTTAGTGGCACCTAGATGAATGGAATACCTGGAGTTATAAGCTTATGTAAGGATCTGCTACCTCAACTCACCTACATTAGGCACATAAGCGACCCTGGTAACAAAGCACACCATCTCCCCCTTGGGAGAAAACCTCAACTTTCTGCTGATGAATTGTACCTTTCAACTGAAGTAATATATGATCACTATCTTATTTTCCTTAACCTCCGCTACTAGTGAAGATTCTGACCCATTCTGAACTATCACACCACCATTTGATGTGTCTGTAAGGCCGCGAGCAAGCGAGCAAGGCGGTGAACATCTTTTGCTAACTATTTCCTTTCTTTCTCAACATGTGCTACACTACTCATAGACAGCCTGCTGAGAGAATTAGCCACTACATTGGCCTTACCAGGATGGTAAAGAACATTCATGTCATAATCTTTGAGGAATTCAAACTGCCTCCTCCGACGAAGATTTAACTCTTTCTGGGTGAACACATACTAGAGGCTCTTATGATCTGTGAATACATCAACATGAACACCATACAAGTAGTGTCTCCAAATCTTTGGGGCAAATACTACGGCTGCAAGCTCGAGGTCATGAGTTGGGTAGTTCTTCTCTTGACCATAAGTTATCTAAAAGCATAAGCTATGACCTTACCTCGTTGAATCAACACACAACTTAGGCCGACCCTGGATGCATCACAATAAATCACATAACCGTCTGAACCATCTGGTAGCATCAAGACGGGAGCCGTAGTCAACCTAGTCTTCAGTTTTGAGAAGATGAGTCGTATGTTCCTCCTCATTCTGAGAATAAATAAGGATATCATCAATAAAGATAATAACGAACAAGTCCAAATATTATTTGAACACCCAGTTCATTAAGTCCATGAAAGTTGCATGAGCATTTATTAGTCCAAAATACATAACTACAAATTCATAATGACTATACCGAGTTCTCAAAGTTGTTTTTGGAATGTCACTATCTCTAACTCTGAGCCGATGATAGCCGGACCTGAGGTCTATTTTTAGAGAAGCAACTAGCACCCTGAAGTTGGTCGAACAAGTCATCAATCTTGGGGATGTGATACTTTCTCTTGATTGTGACATTGTTCAACTGCCGATATATAGTCAATGCATATTCTGAGAAACCATTTTATTTTTCACGAACAATACTGGAGCACCCCATGGAGAGATAATAGGTCTGATGAAGCCCTTATCTAGAAGGTCTTTCAACTGCTCTTTTAATTCCTTAAGCTTGGATGGAGCCATTCTATAAGAAGGAATCGAAATAGGCTGGGTATTTGGAAGGAGATCTATTCCATCTCATTCGGGAGGAACTCCGGGAAGATCTTCTGGGAACACTTTTGGAAACTCATTTACTACTGGAACTTACTCAAGTGTTGGGGTTTCGGATTTTAAATCTTTAACCCGAACAAGATGATAGATATAACCTTTCAAAATCATTTTTTTGGCCTTAAGGTAGAAGATAAATCAACCTCTAGGCACTGAACTACTACCCTTCCATTCTAAGACTAGATCATTTGGAAACTGAAACCGAACGATCCTAGTTCTACAATCGACTGAGGCATAACAAGAATGTAACCAATCCATGCCTAGAATGATATCAAAATCTACCATTTCTAACTCTACAAGATTTGTTGAGTTGACTTTTTAAAAGACCGTGACAGGGCAATTTTTGCATATCCATCTAGCTATAATTGGGTCACCAACTAGAGTAGAGACAGAGAAGGGTTCTAAGAGAGTTTCTGGACTGACACCAAATTTTACTGCTATATAGGGAGTTACAAAAGACAGTGTAGCCCCTAGATCTAACAATGCATAAACATCAAAATGAAAGACCTATAACGTACCAGTGACCACATTGGGAGAATCTTCAGCGAGACTGGAGAGCATACAACCTATTTTGGTGATGAACGCCACATGTACCAGACGAAACACCTTGCTGAGTTGGGCGACCTGCTGGTGTTGTTGGAGCTGTAGATTGAGCCCTATTGTTATTCCCTCCTTGACCTTGCCTGGCAAAAGGGCAATCCTTCAAACTACGACCAGATTGACCACACCCAAATCACCCTTCTTTGCCTGCAAAACACTCGCCCAGATGGTTTTTACCACACTTTGGACAAGTTGTAAAGGTCATGTTACGTGAATCACTGAGACCTAGAGCCTAATGCACTACCTTTCTAATCTTGTCAAAACCTGAGGGATGGAGCACTAGCTAATGAAGGTGTTGGGGGCTATAGACCTCTGCTGAATCTGTGAGCGATTCCCACCATTCGACTTTTGTTGTGAGTATTCATAGTTTCCTGTTCTGGCCTTTTTGTTATCCTCAGCCAATTCTCTAAGCTTATCTCCCTCAACCTACTGAGCATGAGTCATTAGTCTGGAGATATCCATATCCCCTAGTAGCATAGCATTCCTGCAGTCAGTCTTCACCAGACCGGATACCCCAAACAAGAACTTACTCATTTGTACCCTTGAATCGACAACCATGTGTGGAGCATACCTGGAGAGTTGGGTAAACTTCAGCCCATATTCTTGGACCAACATTGAACCCTGCTTTAAGTTCATAAACTTTTGTGCCTTAGCTTCTCTCAATTCCCTTGGGAAGAACATGTCTAGGAAATCTCTAGTAAAATAATCCCAAGTCACAGGAGTTGCATCCGTGTTATCTTTCCACTGAGTGAACCAGTTATGAGTCACATCCTTAAATTGGTAAGATGTCAACTCAACACTCTTAGTTCCAGTCACTTGCATTACTCCAAGAATTTTCTTAACCTCATCAATGAAGTTATGTGGGTCCTCACCAACCTTCAACCCTAAAAACTCAGGCGGATTCATCCGAACAAAGTCTCGAACCCTAGATGCAGCTGATCCACCATTTGTGTTAGTAGGAACTAGGACCTGCTGATTATTCTAATTGGCCACACGATGATCTAAGAGCTGGATCACATTCCAAATTTTGCATTCGTAACCTCATGGTTCGGGACTGGAGGAACTGCGTTATCACTGCGTGTATTAGCATTCTGTATGTTAGCTCTACGAGGAGGCATGATCTGAATCATATAATGAAGGATTAGAAAGAAGACGTTGGATCATACCCACGAATGATAAGAATAGCAAAGAAAGTGAAGTTTTTCTTAAAACACTTCGTAGCCTCCCTCTCATAAATGTGGCGTGCTTCACACCCATGAAAGAGACTCTACTTAGTGCGACTTTCAGACATCCTAAGACTCTTGAGCCTAAGTTTGTCACGCTCTGATACTAAGTTTGTCACACGTGAGGCTACCTCCTTGACGTAACACGGGACCTAAGATCACGAGTGACCCCAACATAACCCTGTGTATGGCATATATCAAGCATACTGAGAATAACTGAATAAAACATGTATTATGCGGAAGCTAAAACAATTGATAACTGAAAGTGGGAAACCCCCAACTAGTCTGAATGTTAAACATACTAAGAGTTTAATAACAACTGAAAGATAAACTTAAGTATTCAAATTGATTCTACTACTATGTCTGAAAAGCCCCTAACTGAGTTGAGTTGTTGGGACATCCCCCTAGCTAACTCTAACAAAACTGAAAACTGAATAAAAAGACTAAAATGAAAAGCATGCCTATTATCCTCGAAATATGAGGAGTCACCACTAAAGCTACTGAAATGCGGACCAAGAATCGATCTAAGCGTGATCTGGATACTGAGTACTTGAACCTATATCATGAAAGGATGTAGCGTAGAGTATCCGTCAGTACTTGGAATGTACTGAGCATGCAGGATACAGATACTAAGCTGAACAAATAAATATACGCTGAACAAAGCATAAATGAGCAATGACATAAATTGAGCAAGAATGTAAATACTGAAACATAACTGAAAATCTAAACATGACCAAGTACTAGTCATGAAAATAACATGTTGAACTGAATGTTGAAGTATATATTGAAAACCTAGTCAAATGAACAAAGAGTTTTACTGTGTGAGCTACTATTAACCGGCATAAACCACGTGAGCTAAACGTGGAGTCCGATGTATACACCTCATTGAGAGGACCCAATATACCTTGCCAGGGGTATAAAGGCATGACTGTCGTGATCACTAAATTTGATGCCCAACAGAGGGGACTTACTCCTACAGGGCACATAGCTCTAGGACTATGAGGGTACGCTGAACTGTAGTCCAACTCGGTGCTAAGTCTACTCCCAACTGAATATGTATATGACTGAAATCTGAAGCACGATTGTTTGTTTAACTTACCTAGAGAGTAAAATTCATGAACTAAGAGAATTTACACAAACTAGGGTTTTGAGTTTAATATAAGTATTAGAGTAAACTTTCCAAGAAACATGTTATTTCGATTAAGGATACTACCACAACTATATCATATCAAATATCCAAGGATTTAGAAACCCTAGGTCTAACCAAAATATGGAGTATCAAGGAATTAATTGAATTTTAGGGACCTAGTTGATGAAAGGACCCCACTAGTGAAATCCCACATACCTGGTGACGAAATCTACAAGAAATCCTTTAATTTCAATGCTGGAACTTGAAGAAAACCTTCTGACTGTTATTGGGAAACTGATGCCTCTTTCTTCTCTTTTTGCTCTAAGTTTTGGTGAATTTTGGAGAATAATGGTTTTGGGTAGGTTCTGACTAGATTACTAGGCTTAGACTGAGAAAAACGATGTAGTTTAGGTATTAAACGATGTTTTTTAAATGCCCAATGCTTAGGGGAAAAGATCAAAATGACCCTGACCAAAAAGCTGATGAGGCCCATCCACAGAGCCACTCACGGATCGTGAAAGGGACCACGTCGCATCAAGTGGATCATGGTTGCTGGTCAGAGCCTACTGGTTCTTGGTACCCCCGACTACGTTCCACTTCACGGACCGTGTGAAGGACCACGGACCATGAAGGTGACCGTGGCTCTTCACTTGGGCTAGGGGGTCTGCTGGCACAATGCGACGGACCCATCCACAGCCCATCATCGAGACCACAGCCCGTGAAGGGCTCTATGGTTTAGCGTCTCAGCCTTTGTGGCTATGCCTCACTTCTACGATCCATCCCACGGCTCGTGTGGGGGTCCATGGCCCGTGGAGAGCTCTGTGGTCTATTACGCTGGCAGGGTGTGAACCACGAGCAGGTCGACGGACTGTGATTCCTTTCACGGTCTGTGAACCCCTCCGTGGTTCACCAAAATTTCTATTGTTCAGGTCTGTTAGGTTCTGAGGTGTTACATTAGAGGCATGGTTTGTTTGGGACCCGAAACTTCTAATACGAGTTTGTGATGTTAGGCATTTTAGCTTTGAAACTTATGCCAAGGGTTGACTTTGGTAAACATTCTTGGTAAACAAGATCGGATGAGATTTTTGTCAGCACGGTTCACTCTGAAATGTCTTATTTTATGTAGAACAACCTTTTGTGCGGTTATATATGCTTCCGATCTCATTTTTAGCCTTCTTGTAGTTTTTAGCTTAAAACAAAACTTGGTTGTGGGGCCCATGTTTCATCTAAACTACCTCGGATGGAAGTTTTGATGGTTCTGTTGAGTCTTGAATGCTGAATTCGATGGGGTAGCATATTTCTTTTGCAAATACGAGGTTCTGAAAAAATCCCGGACACCCCGTCAGGGAATTCGGAGTTTGAGCAAACCAACTGAAGTGCTGATATCTGGTGTAGGTTTTTAGCGACTATATATCATACCTTAGCGACCAGATTTTTCTTTAACCGACCAAATTCAGGTTTATAAATCCCAAAATTTCAGCTTCGCCCTCATTCTTCCAAATGTGATTTCTTGAGCTTGCTTGACAGTTACAATTGAGATATCAGACGTGTTGATCGTAGCTACGTGTTGGAATGTTTGAGAGGTTATGAGGGTGTTCCATTCGAGGTATTTTCCTTCCCAAAGGGAATGCAAGATCTCTTTTGGTTTTCTTCAATTTGTGTTTTATTGCATGTGGTGGTTTAGGTTGTTCCAGGCATGAAATTGAGCCCCGTTTAGGGGCACAAGCTCGTTTAGTCGATTAGGACCTTTTGACGAAGTCAATTTTGGGATCCGTGAAATGGGTCCCACATTTCCATTTTAACTCAATTTTGGGTTCATTTCCAATTATTGCTAGTGTCAAACATCTGTAATGACGTTGTGATTGATAATTCGATAGTTTGGTTGTGTTTGGAGACATTTTGTATATGGATAGCTTGTGTGTGGTGGATTCGTAGAACTCGTGTTTGGATTTGAGGTAGGCTTTTGTCTACTTTCTTGATAGAGCTTCTTAGATAATGCCTAGTATAGATTTCCTGTAATTTTGGATGGTATTTGTTGGGTATTTAGCTTTCCTTTTGTTATTACACCCTTTTGATTCCGAATGAGCCTTAGGTTTATTGTGGGTGTTGGGATACTTAATTTAGGTTGTTTCTTTGCTTGTAGTGTAGATGATATTGCTTATCCATGTTAGGATTGATTCCTAGGGTCCTTAGACTATCCAGGACATTAGATGTTTTAGGTTGTGTTGTATCGCCTCGTAGTTATGATTTTCTCCCTTAAGGGCTTGTTTTGGGTCGTTCTTCTTGCATTGATGCTTGTGACCTTGGTGGCTCGTCATAGCCGTGGGTTCGTCCTAGCTTTGCTTGGTCTAGGGCTAGAGTGGTGTGATTGGGGTAGGACGTTTTCCCTTGAGCTTGCTCCTCCTTTATTGATTTGAAATATCTTTTTGATCTTTTTGTTTGTTGATTAGCGGTGGGCATGTTGTATCCTTATCGAGCTTAGGATTATACTGTTGGGATCGAGGCCATATGTGAGGGCCATATGGATCCCACGTTAGTACTCTTTGCTTTGGTATTGTGGTTTCATTGGCTGTATAATTATATTATTTTGAGTGCCTTGTTTGAATACTGGTGATGGCATGTATTGCATTGTTTGCTCAGTCTCATGGATTTTATGGTACGATTTCGACCCATGAATTGGCATGTTTAGCGTTTATGATGAGATACTATTTTGCTCAGTTTTTATTCTAAATGGGAGTCGTACCACCTGGATCACATGACTTACTGATTTTTTAGATTACGAGGCGTGAGGGACTTGATCCTTTTTATACTTGAGATATTAGAGGCATATGGGATGTGCTTAGTTTTTACTTGACTAGCCAGCGTGTTGACGCCCTTTCATGCATACTTTTGGTCTTGTTGGCGCCCATGGAAGTTTATTGTCTGGGTAGGCAGACCCATTATTTGTTACTCATGGTTCGAGGCCATTATTTCTGGTTCCAGGTTGATGATCACGGTTCGAGGCCATTATCTCTAGTCTGAGGTTGATGTTGATGGTTCGAAGCCTTTATTCCCAGTCCGAAGTTTGTGCTTTACGATTCTAGGTCATTACCTCTGGTTAAGAATTTGGATGGTTAGTGATGGTTTTGCGACTCATCCCGCATTCATATGCATTGCATTTCACCATTATAGTTGTTTGTTGTTTGTACCCTCTGGTTTACGGGAGCCGATTGGGTTATGTTTACTGTTTGTACCTTTCGGGCTTATGGGGGTCGTGTTAGGTTATTGTTTGACTATATTATGTTCTCTGCTACTGTTTTATTGTTACATGGTAGGTTTATACTTTAGAATTGTGGTTGTGGGTCCTTCTTACACTGGGTAGTTGACTTAGTATCTTAGTTGCTTGCAATTAGGTTATTCGCTTGCGATCCAGCTGTGTTCTTGACTCGACTTCTTACCCTTGTTTCCTATTTATATTTTTTATTTCATATCTACGTATCTCTTTTTAGTTACTTGTACTATGCTTTCCTTATTACTCATTGTTTATGCGTGTGTGGTCGTTGGAGCTCAGTTGGCTATTGCCTATTCAGTACCATTTTTGGTATTCATACTACACTTCTCCCCCTACAGATTGCAGTTGAGTTATCGCCGTTGATTTGGACTCATGCAGAGCAGCTTGGGATTTCAGAGATTAGGGTGAGCTCCTGCCGTCTGGAGCTGCCGGTTTCTATCTATTTTGTCTAGTCTTAGTATTTATATTGTATTCAAAGATAGCCTATGTTTGTTTTGTACTTGTGCACTCCTCGTACACCTATTTTGGATTAGATGCTCAACTACTATCTGATGTCAGGTCTTGGGATGGTTCACATATGCTTTTGTTGATTATCCTTTCCCTGCTTGGTTCTAAGCTCTTACTTCTTATTGTTGGCTTTCGATTGGTAATCTGTTTCTTATAGCTCTGGGCTACGGGTTAGGTTTACCTATTGGTGGGTGTGTAGTATATGCCATCATGTCCTGAGAAATCGGGTCGTGACAGTTTGGTATATGAGCTCTAGGTTGACCGACATTGTTGGTATGAGAGCAAATGCCTAGTAGAGTCATGTGGATTGGTGTAGAGTCATTTGTATTCTATGTTCGGGAGGCTATAGGGCATTCATAGGAAATTCTATTTTTGACTCTTATCGTGTATTTTCGCTTTTAGTAACCTCTAAAACTACTTCTTCGGAATATACTCTCTCTCCTTGATAGATAGCACGAAACATTTGATGGACATGACCATACCATCAACACAATCCACTAGAGTTTCATTGCGTGATCGATCTAGGAAGCCTCAGTCGAGCATGGACCTTGAGGTTGGAGGCATTCCTCAGCATTCAAAGAGTCAGGGGAAGCCCAGGCTTTGACAGGGTCTTTGGCTACCTTAGTTCCTCGGTATTCAGTGATAGAATGTCTGAGGTCCTCCAATGGTACACCTCAGGTAGGTGTAGTTGCAGCGGGTGCTCCTCAGGGCTGAGTTGGGTTAACTGGTCCAATTAGTATAACACCTTGGATTTGGAAAAGAAGGAATAATGCAGTTTTGGGGCAAGTGTCTGTTTCTACAGGTCCAATCTATGGATAGTAAAAGGTTCTATAGGTCGAAGATGGAAACCGTAGGAAATGGGGAAAATAAAATTTTGAAATCAAGTTCTAGTACTTTTTTTATGGTTCACCATGATGGTCCATCAACTTTTGTACGAGTCGTAAATAGGTGAATCCCAGACTTAGTGAAATTTTGAGGGTCAAGGTTGGTACTACAACTAGTATGTACGATCTAGAGGTGGACCTATGAGTTATACATAGGATTCCGTCAAAATTAATTAAAATTTGAAGTCCCAGTAACCTATCTACGGTCGACTAGTACGATCCATAAAAGGACCTACGGACCGTAGGTCCAACTGTAAATGGGGCCCAACAATTATTTTAAAGGGCCTTTTGGGTCTTTTCCTAATTACTTTAACCCAATACTACGTCGTTTTACCTTCTATCCTAGGCCCTATATAAATGGTTTAAACCCCAAATTTACCCATATGAACTCATTCTTCTAAAATCCCAAAACATGATAAAACTCATCCCCTCAAATTATCTCAAGGCTAAGGAAGAAGAAGGAGAGCTAGGGTTCCATTCTGGTCTCCAATTCACCATCTTTTCTTGGGCTTTTAACATCAAGGTATGTTAGTATTTACCTATGGACTCCTTTCCTCCATAAGGTTCTTAAATCTCCAATTTTACAAGCTAGATTACCCAATCAAAGTTAAGGTTCTATTCAACGTACATGGTTTTTTTTCAATCTTGATAAAATTGATTGTTTTCTATCTCTATATGCATGAATTGAAGTAATTACATGTTTTGGAGTTAAATTCATATGAACCCATGCATTCCCCACGAATTTTAGACTATGAGCATATGATTAAGTTTATGAACTATGAATTATGAATTTATGAAGATATGCATGTTCCTTCTATGGAATTGATATGAATGATTGAGGTTGCTTTAAGAGTAAACATCGACGTTATTGTTGTGAAAGGTTATTCTCACATGAAGGATTCATAGGGTTGAATTTTTTATCAACTAATTTTGAATAAATATTTAGGAGCTATTCTTAATGAACTCTAGCTTGGATTGGCTATTTCATTGTGCATTTCAATGGATAATAAGATGAATATGATTAATGACTATTCTGTGGGATTTATGCTTAGCACTGAGTGGACTAGCATTGATTACCCATGTCCCATAAACTATGTGCCAGCATAGGATGGTTGTCTTAGATAGACATTAGCTAGTGGATCCACTTTAGCTCAGGTTTATGGTTCTTACCTTGGCAAGTAAGGACATCTCTTTTCGGTGTGGGATAGACACCAGATTCCTTGTTATAGCTTACGTGGTCTATGTCGGTTAATGGCAAACTTCCCATAATAACAAATTAAGGCTACTTTCTACAAGTATATCTCAAATGTGTTTTATAGATGATTAGCTTGCATTGACCATGATTATGACATATGTTTTCTAACATGCTATTTTATCATTTAGCTTGGTCGTTGCATTTTATGTGAAGTCTCTTTTTGCATGATTTAATAACTCTTATGCATTGCTATCATACTTAGTATATTTCATGTACTAATACATACTTGTGTCTACATTGTTTCACTAATGTAGGGTCTGATGCTCCTATTTCGCACATTCGTGGCTAGACATCCCTTGGGTGCTTCGTTTGAAGATTAGTGAGTCCACATATTCCGGGGATCCTATTTTTGCCTATAAGTACACATTTTGTAATTTCAGCTTTGCACCAAGTTTGGAGACCTTAGAAATACACCATTTGCATTCGTTTTTCTACTTCAGTCTATAAGTTGTAAATTTTTACTATCTGTGGAGGAGTTGTAGATTTGAGACCTCAAAGCTCTAGTCACTTCTCCTTGGAAGGTAACCTCTTTCATTCATAATATTCTCGCTTTCATCTCATATTTTCTTTTTTACCAAACGTACGTTGTTTTGTAAGTGTCTGAAATAACTGTTTATGCCTTAATACAACTTGAGTATTCCAATATGTTGTACTTTCTATTTGCTTTTAGGTGATTTTTGTGAGTTTCAAAATGATGTTGAACTTTGAGTTTTTTATGAATGTGTTATTATGAGTTGTCTGATTTTTAAACTTAAGTATTACTCGCATCCTGCCGCTTTTTGATAAATCTTTGTTACTCAGTTATCATATGTTCACTGTGAATAAATCTATGTCGATGTTGTTATGTTGTGTTTTCTTATTTTTAGCATGAATCAAAAGTTGTCTTTTCTTTAGTAGTTCAATTGGTTAAAATAAGTTTTATTGGAATATAACGTTGCTATCTCGAGTTGAATTTATCTTCTCTATTCAGTGCTGCTAATTTTATGTTCCTTTATTTGAGTTTATTTGGTTGTCTTTCCTCTCGAGCCTGTTACTTTCCGTCAAATTAGTGTAAAGTGTAGGATTTTGTTTTTCTTTTCTGATTTCAGTCTACTTCTAGTTCTTATTTTTCTGTTCAAGATTGCAGCCTATTTGTCCATTTCTTTGTCCTTTAATGTGTCGTATGCATGATCGTTAATGATTTCGATGTCTAGTCTTAACGGAGATACAAAAGTTGTTTTAGCATTCCAATATAGCTGGTGTTATTTTTCTTGTTGTAAAATATGTTATGTTGTGGGATATTCATTTTTTCTCTAGATATGACTAGTTCTGATACCTTTTTAATGTTTGGAAGTCTGTATAGTGATTTTGTAGTAGTCTAGCTTTGACATACTTATCTCACTTTAGTGGAAATCATTGATACCACAACTTTACTCGTTGTTTGGATTAAGCTTCTGGTTGTCTGTATATTCTTTTAAAAAATGCACATTTTCTCTCCCGGGGAAATCTAAAACCTCCATTTCATCATTTTGGATCATATTGTAGCGTGTGCTTGTTATATTTGCTTAGTATTTGATGATCGCATGAGTTGTGAACCAAACTGATCCCATAAGGGCCTACGGGCTATTAGAGAGTTTTATTTGGGATCCAGACCCATTTACACTTTGTTAAAAAGGACTAGGAGTTAGAAGAACGGTTATGCAAACTATTATGTCGAACCTTTGGCTTTCTATCCTCTCATCTCCTTTCTATGGTCTTGTATCTCATCCCTTTATGGTGACTTCTTTCTCGGTTAATATCTCCTTAGTTAGTGTATTATTATTTTGTTGTGCATATTCTACATTGTAACTTGTATTCAGTGATTCATATATATAACTGTGTTTCTGTTGGAATCGAGTTTGTTTCAGCATGTCATCGAAACTCATTCACTTATCGTTAGCTCAATGTCTTGGCATGAATACAAAGAGTTTCTTACTAGCATGAATATAGCTTCATAAGATTAATCATGATTCTTGTCACATTAATTCAAGTTTGTTCCATGTTCTTGATTTAAAATGGTCTAGTTTCTGCCTATTTAATAAAACTGAGTATAGCACATGATTTTCTCAGTATTATGTCTCTAATTATTCTGTCTCGCATCCTATGAGTTGATAGTACTTGTACGGGTTCACTATTGTTTTATTTGGGATTTTTGTCTTATTTATGTGTTGGTCCTCATGTTAGCTACTTCTAATATTTTGAGAGTATGTATCCTGATTTTTTATTTTAAAAAAAAAAGTTAGTATAAGAGCTATCCAATAATATTAGTATTCAGGTTATATTTTGTTTTAGTCATGACTTTGTTTGAATGTATCTTTGGTGAAAACTATGTCCAGTATGTTTTTTTAAATACTAATGATGAAAATAATTCCGTTAACTACATGTTATTTTCACTTAGAATTTGAAAGTTCAAATTGTCGATGATAGTTTAGTTGATTGTTGCTATTAGTACATATGCATGAAATATTTGTATAGTTAGTTATAGATCATTTTTATTTCTATTGTTGCTTATCGTTAAGAGATCAGTATGATTTTTTTCTAACTATGTTCTTCTCCCTCTATTTTTTGCATGACGTTCAGAATCATGAGGAGTCTCGAGTGAGACTCAATTCCATGGCTAGATTTCGAGCATACGACACTCTTTCAGTCGAATACCTCTCTTGCCTCCTTGCAATAATTCAGAGAGAAAAGAAATGAGAGGACAAGAGGACTCTCATCTACATCTTTACTTGCTTCTCTCCCTCTTTTTTTAAAAAAGAGGGTCGGAGAGAAGTAGTGCCTCTACATATTTGTTTGTGATTGATTAACTAACTTTTTTATATTGTTTGTGAATGTTTACTTGGTTTATTTAGGAGAGTTAATTATAGAATATTCGAACCTTTAGAGGGGTAATTGGGACCTTATTTTCTTAAGAGATTTGAGATTTAACCCCTCTTTCACAACGTTTTTAGTTCACTTCTGCCCATTTAATGGTTTTGTTATTTATATTCTTTAAGTCGCATAAAAGATCTTTCTTTTCCAATTCAACGCAATCTCCTCTTTTTAAAATTAATATCTTTCTTAAGAATCTAATGTGTTTTCTTAATAAAAATTGCATTTCTTCTAAAGTTGATTTTGACATTTGGGGTTTTTTTTCCTTTTAAATTTTAACTTGAAATCTAATTTTTAGTTAGTCATTTTACCGAAATCAGTTTTTTTTTTAAAAAGAATGAAGAATAAAAAAGAAACTCAAGCTCTTTTGGTATATTTCAAATTCATCATTATATTTCTTATTTATTAACTTAATGCTAATCTTCTATTGTTTTCTACCTTATATCACATACTCTTCTATTATATATATTTTTAGCACTAGCTTGTTTTACTTATCAAACATAAATAAAAATTAATTATTTATTTTTACAATCTATAAGACTTTAAGTAATTAACCTAGGTTTGGCCCGTTAACTATTTTTAACGGATCTTAAAGGATGTCCTACCCCTTTCATTTAGGATAATTTGAAACCTTTACCTAGAATCGCATAAGTTAAGTATACCATTTAATTGGAGTCAATTTTAATATTACTTAGTTAAATATTTAGGTGTCCTAATTAACCTTTAATAAATAATTAGGTGGCGACTTCTTAAGTTAATTATTTAGGAATCACCAGTATGTCGTACACTATTTGACGCGAGTTAAAATGGGGTATTACATATTGGCGACTTCACTGGAGAATTTAGGTTCTAAACCATAACAGACTTAGGTTAATAATTAAGGTTATCAACATTTGCTTGTTTCATTTTATGTGCTTACTTTATTAATTGTTTAATGTTTTATCTATCATGTTTATGTGATATAAACTGCTTATTTTTTATTTATTTATCTAAAATGTTTATTTGATATTTGCTTTATATAAATTGTATATTTGTTACTGCTTTATAAACTGTCATTTCATTCATACTTTCTCCAATTCTGGAAAATTCACACAATCACACGTACACGTGAGGTTGATTATAATTTTTTAATTTATCACATCCATGGTTGCCTTCATGATAGGTATAATTTCTTTATTTTTTGTGATAGATGGCTACAAACCCTTTCTTTCTACGAACTCGTTTTCTTATTAATGTTGTATGCTTGATAGATTGGAAACGAATGGAGGCATTCAAGAAAGGAAAAGCATTGTAGAATTAGCTTGTTTGACTTCAGTTCTTTGGTAGAGGTAGGTTATGGCTTATTCTATGTGATAGAAAGACTCTTAATAGTGATTGATAGTCATTGAGTAATGCTGTGAAATTTTCAGTGTACTTAATTGTTGTGGTTTGGATGATTCATGTGTTGTTGTGATTGGTATGTAATCCCAAGAACGTGAAATCCATAATCTTAAACTTGTTCTATTAAAGTGATGCATTGAATAAAGAAGGCTTGATGAAATATTGTTAAGGAAGTGGAAACAAATGATAAAGAATGATGAATTAACTATATTATTTGATCGGATGCCACGAGCCGACACAATATATTTGGATTGGGTACCATGAGCCGGTACGATATTATTGGATTGTGTGTCACATTCGAACACGGTAAAATTAAGGAAGAACATATTAAAATAACTTAATGAACTCAATCTCAAAGAACTCAATTCCCAAAAGAGTGTGGTGTGGAGGCTTGAGTCCTCATGTGTGTTCTTGATATTGTGGATTGATTACGTACTTGCTTCGATGCTATTGTCACTTGTTTATGTTGTTTGTTGTCTTCCACCTGCTGCTATTGTTGATTTCATGTTATTACCTAATGCATATTGGTTTCTATTTTGAGTCGGCCGATGATATCTACTCAGTACATGTTGCCCTGTACTGGCCCTTGTATTTTTCTTCATTTTTCTTTTGTGGAGTACAACAAGTGTACCAGCGACTTCGACTCTCCCTCAGCTCTAGCCAGTCTCTAGCGCATTAGATTCCAAGGTGAGCTATTCCTTCTAGATCGTGTTGGAATCTCTCGGTTATGGCATGATGTCTTTAGTTTTCGGACACAAACTATTTTATTCATTTATTATGGCTTCTTTGATATTCGCAGACTTAGTTTTTGGGAATTGGATGTCCTTGATGTGATGAATTTCAGGTTTTGGGTATGACATGTAATATACTCTAGTGGATTTTTTTGTCATACATTAATACGATTTGAGCTTCCGCATTATGGTTGTATTTCGTAAGTTGAACAATAATATAAATTGAGGTTTGGATTTGTTGGTTCGCCCACTTAGAAGGTTAAGTGTGGGTGTTACTCATGACCCATTTTAGGTCATGACATATGGAAACTTGCAGCACACAACTTGGAGAGGAAGACTTCTTTATAAGCGGAAGGCTTGCGAATCACCATCGAAGAGCAAAACTTTTTTTTTGTATGTATATCCTCTTTTCTTCTTCTCTTTTTCTAGTTTTGTGAAGACTCCTTTATATAGTTATGAACTAGAGTTTTGGGGGGATATTTTGGTAGCATGAGTCCGGCTTGTCTTGTCAAATTAACAAACTAACTCAAATATAATTTAGACTTTATTTACGTCATATAAGTTTAACTTAATTATTAATCGAACTTTATTAGCCAATAAATGGACTTGGTCAACGTATCATGAATTTAAAATTTAATCTAAAATTTAATATGGATTTATATATCAAAACTTCATTGCCTATAGGTTCGTGAGATAAATTAGTTTAAGAATTATTATCTCAAATGTGGGCCAAACGATTCCTAGGGTATTTGTTTTATTTGTTATATAATTAATAAAATAGCCTCGAAGCAAAACTGTTTAGTGGCTTTATTTAAAAAGTAACCCTCCCCTTCTTTTTAATTTTATATATGATTTTTATGTGAATGTAAACAGTTTTGGTTGATTTTCTTTAAAAGAAATTTGGATAAGGTATTCCATCTTATAATAAATGATCAATAAAAGCATAATTGGCTTTTCAATACTGGTAAGGTCAAGGTGATAATTTTGGGGACTAAAAAGTTTCATTATTTTTCTCTACATTTTAAAAAAATATCAATATCCAAAAGACAAGATAATTCATGTAAAACAAATTAGTTTGGCTAACTAAGATTTGTTCCCTATTTAAGATACATAATATTTTTTTCTTCAACAAATTATTACTATTTTAATCATATAAACTGGAACCATTTTTTACACTATTGGTGTAACATGTCACTTATCTCAGTTACGTACAGTACTTCCAAAAAGAAATTTGATATTATAATTAATTAATTATTTTATTGATAAGTGTTCGATTCTCTGAATGCAGTGGTAATCCCTTCCATTTTTCATAGGGAAATATCCCAAAAAAATTATTTTTTTTAAAAAAAGGTGCAGCATTTTATTTGTAACTGACATAATATAATAATTTAATAAAAAAGAGCAAAAAACATCTGGTTAACATTATTTATGAAAAATGAAATTATGTGAAAATAAAAAAACACATAACATAAATAGTAGTTTTGCTGCTTGTAAATCTGCAGCAACAGTGACAGTTGTGTACTCACAGCCATGGCGGTTACCCCAAATTCGAAGTAAGAGCCATTTTTCTGTGCGTTTACTGATCCTTTGAACTTTTTTTCTCCATCATATGAAAGGGGAAATCAAGAAAGGATAAGAATTTGTGTTTCAAAATCGAGTGATGGAGGGAAGTGGAGAAGTGGGTTTTGTGAGAGCAGATCGTATAGATCTGAAGAGTTTAGACGAACAGTTACAGAGGCATCTGAGCCGGGCATGGACTATGGAGAAACAAAAGAGCAACAAAGGAGAAGGAGATAGAGAGATCCCCATTAAACGTGCTTGGGAAATTGACCCATCGAAGTTAATCATCAAAACTATCATTGCTCGGGGCACCTTCGGTACTGTTCATCGTGGTATCTATGATGGCCAAGATGTAGCTGGTAATTTTTCTTACTTCCATCAATTTCCACCGATCTTTGTTTGAGTAATATTAATTTTACCCTCCACTGGATAATTCTGAATCATTGTCAAAACTGGAAACCTAAATTTGTGTATATTGACACATGGAATCTAAGTGCTTACTGTTTTGTGTTAGCTTTGTCTGCCATAGAATTTTGACTGAAAGAAACAGAAATTGTTTTATGTTGTCAAGTATAGATGTATAGAATTTTTGTGCTATTGGATGAATGGAGATCTTGTTTTGAATATGAAAGACTTGTTCCACTTATTAAATTTTTTGAGTATGTGATGTAAAACAAGTCCAGATTCTATTTGTAATGGCTGCAGTACCAACATGTTGGCTTGTATGAATCCACCATGAGCCAAGAAACCAGGTTCCCATGACTATATTAAGAATAATAAGAACAATAAACCTTAAGAGTAAGGAGCATGGATGCTTTATGTGGAAACCTCCTTCCTCAAGGGAAGAGAAAACCACGACTTGTCACATAGGATTTCTCAACAACTTCCACACTACAAGCAACTTGTGAATACAGTCTCCGATAATCACAAAGGATTAAACTCTTAACCATATACCTTGTAACACCTCTATTACAAGACTCTGAACGATAACCCTATAGCCCACCTAATTTGCTTAAACTCGGGTGCGGGTGTTCGATACAGGTCCGGATTCAGAGGTCAAATCATTCATATCTAATTTTTAAGATTTGGGGATATGGATTCATGTATGGATACGGGTGCGGGGATTCACCTAAAAATAATCAAAATATGTAAAAATAGAGTTATAAAACCTAAATTATGGGATATTATGAGGAGAACTTGAGGAGAATCTTGGAATGAGATTAAAGAAAAAGGAGTGACATAGAAATTTCTATATAAAAGGTAGTCCATTTTCTTCAATTTCACCTTAGCTTTTGTATTGATTACATAAATCATTAAAACTATCCCGACTTTTCCCATCGATTTTGGTCGAAGTACCCAAAATCGATTGACCAAATTGGACATGGATCCCACATCCACACCTATGTCGTGTCGACACGGGTGCGGCACCAAAAGTGAAGAGTCCAAGCAACATAGTTGCCCACTATATTAACTGCCTCTAGGTAACATAGACTTCAATCCAACACACCACAGCTAACTCTAGCCATGAACTCGACTTCACAATGAATACAACTGAAATGATCTATGTTCCTTTATAGCATAGGAATAAATCTTAGAATGTTTGACCACAACTAAACTCAAATGACAAAGTGAGACTTTTTGCAGATTACTCGATCAGGCCCCCTGCTGTTCATTAGAGCGTAATGCTTTCTTGAGAGGATGACTTTTGCTTTGAATAATCTTGATTGCAAAACCTAGGTTGTTTCTTGTCAAAGTGTCCAATATAAGATGGACAAAAACAACCTAGTTGTAAGCCATTTGGTTGAATTCTTTGCACCTCTGTTGTGGTGTCCACCTACCATCTGTGTGGCAGCTTTACAGTTGCACTCCATTGACACCTGGATGACTCTTACTCGAGGGATCAGGTCCCTCTACCAGATTCCATAGTTTGTTAATTCATCAAAACATTAAAATATAACATAACATGTTCCTAATATTAATAAAACCTTACCTTATTAAAAAAGTAGGAAGGACTTGTTTGATGTAAATACAATTATGCTACTGTAGCTGACAGCTTTGTATCTGTTGTCTGTTTTCAAGGGGCATCATCCTTTATTTCCTTATGGATAAGGTGTTAGAAAATGAATGGGCTAACAGGTTTGAGACAATGTAAAGATTTCTGCAATGCTCAATTTTTGCAGGACGACTCTTGGAAATGATACACGAACATTGTTCCCTGAATTGTTGTGAATGAATGACATATTGTTCTTGAATTTTTTTTATTTGCATAAGTTGTTGATCATTAATTCATTATCAACTGCAATTTAGCCTAGTGGCAAAAGAAGAAAAGTTGAACCAAA
Organism: Solanum piurae; assembly: GCA_029582685.1. Taxonomy (NCBI): domain Eukaryota; kingdom Viridiplantae; phylum Streptophyta; class Magnoliopsida; order Solanales; family Solanaceae; genus Solanum; species Solanum piurae. The sequence continues at coordinate 22,023 of JAJOOO010024785.1, forward strand.
TCAGAAATTGAAATCTAAAAGTTTTAACTTTACAGCACAAACTTTCTTAAGTTTTATGTTGTCGATGTGAGCCTATTCTAGACAAAACTTTAAACTGTAAATTCGTCAAGTCATGCCTGAGTATCCACAATCCATTTTCATGTTATACTTTAAAGTGCAGAACTCAGGAGAAGCATCATAATTTCTTGTTTAGCTACTCAATAGCTTTTATCTTGCCTTAACCTCAGTGAAGCTTCTTGATTGGGGAGAAGAAGGCTAGAGATCTCAGGCTGAGGTTTCTTCAGTCAGAACAACTTTTTCACAAGAAGTTTCCGTATGGCACAGACTTGATCATCCTAATGTCACAAAAGTAAGATTCTTATTTCACCAACACAATGTCTCTTTACTCTCTTTGTCAATCTTCTTCTTCGTGGTAATATATACTACATTGAAAAAATAGCTTTTGTCATCCTTCCGCCACGAAATAGAAAATGGATACAAATTTCTGTAAATGATGGCGTTATATATGCTGAAATTGCTTTCTTAAGTTCTACCTATTACCAAGCCCCCAAGTCTTAGCTCAAGTGGCAAAAGGTGGAGGATTTGTGGCTCAGGTAGCAGGTTCAAGCCCCACACCATGCAAAGCGAAGCCCGGTATTTAAGTGGAGAAGGGTAGAGGTGCGGGCCCATTATACACCGAGTTTAGAAGATTGTGATTGGTCCAAAGGGTGGGTCACAGACTGATTTATCGATTATCAAAAAAACAAAAAGTTCTACCTATTACCAAAATAATATAAAATTGAAACTAATTACAAAAAACTTTGGGTTCAGTAGTAATCCAAATTACTCTTCGAATTCATTGCTACATATCTAACTGAAATATGAAGGAGGCTTATTGATTCTTGAATTGGTCACAACATTATGGAGTTCAAGTTAAAATTAATTTCCATAGAAAATCACAACATTTTGTCCAAATGCACAGTTAGTGCTTCTTTTTATTCTGAATAATTTTGTATTTAGTTTCGACATAGATGTGTTAAAGTGGCATAGGATCTTTAATTTGATGCTTTGAAAATCTTTATCTGGAACTCTTAAGTGTTCGGCTTGCAAGAATATTAAAAATCTGGGATGATTAGACATTTCTAATGGCTAATCCTTTCGCAGTTTATAGGAGTTGCAATGAGCACACAGGATCTTAATATACAGACTGAGAATGGTTTCATTGGCATTCCACGGAATCTTTGTTGTGTAGTGGTTGAATACCTTCCTGGGGGTACTCTTAA